>APFE030808897.1:47458-76444 GCA_000404065.3 Pinus taeda
TTTTTTTCTTATTTAATGTATTTAATTCATGCAAGCTTTTTCGGAGGTTAATGTATTATTAATGATGAGTTTCTAATCTTATAAGCTAGATAGTGTATTATACAAAGTTTTTTGGTGAGGAGAGGAGCCGATTCAATCTAAAGAAGGGAGGTTAAGAAGAAAAAGGGAGGGTCAATTTAATCCATGGTGGTGATGAGAGAGGTCCAATTCTTAATAATTTCCAAGCCTCCATCTATGTTGAGATTATGTGGGTGTTTTATGATCTCAAGAGCTTCTCGTACTTTTCGCTTGAAATAGTGTTTTTCATTTGCAATGACTTTTGTGTTCTCAAGGCATATATGGTGGTTTGTCTTACCTGCATGTTCCGCCAAGGCTGAGGAATGGGTTCTTTCCTTATGGATATTTGCACTATGTTCTTTAGCCTGATACTGACTAATCTACCTATTTCCCCGCTATATTGTTCTCCATAGGAACAATTGATAATATAAAAACCTTTTTGTTGGAGATGTTCTGGGTTGTCTTTGACTGATTTCATTCTTTGTCTAATAGTTGTCAAGGGTTTGAATGAGGTTTTGATATTCTTTTTCAAGAAAATTTTGGCTAGTTTGTCTGTTACACCAAAAATATATGGAAGATAGGCCTTAGTAGCTGGGGAATTGTTAGTTTTGTTTTTATTGTTTCCATATTTGGCTTTTCTAATGGCTTTGAAGATATCTTTATTATTGTATCCTAGTTTGGAAAATTCTCTTTTTAAGTAGGTGATTTCTTCATCGGTGTGGTTCTCATCTGAAATTCTACAAGCTCTAGTGAAGAGGGTTTGAAGGACCTCCATGTTTTGGGCTGCGTGGTGGTGAGAATCTGCGTGGAGATAGTTGTCAGTATGCACCTTTTTCCTGAACACTTTGTGACCTATAGAACCATCCTTTTTTCTAATGAGGAGGATGTCTAGGAAAGAGATGCAATTATTCTCTTCAATTTCCATTCTAAATTTGATGTCCTTGGAAATTCTATTGAGGTGGTTTAAAATATTTTTTAGTTCATCCTCCCCATGGGGCCAATCCACAGTAGTGTCTTCCATGAACCTGATCTAAAACTTAGGTTTTAATGGGTAGGTTTCAAGAGCCTTCTTTTCAAACTAGTTAAAAATCTAGTTAATTCAAATCATTAGACTGCTTGACTCACATACTTGACATCTCAACCATAACCTTATTTATCACTATTGTCTCTATCCTTTGTAAATCAAGTCCTGATGATGAGTCTTGGTCTAGACTCGAAACGTCGACAAAGAAAAAATGAAAACTGTGGATTATCCAAGTTTAGATTCTAAAAAATCGAACGACTGAAATCTACAATCCATTACATTGAATTTGTTTGAACTCTAGAAGGATCAATGTTGGTTCCAATAGCACAGAGCACAAGTAAATGGAAAGGGCTTGAAAAACAACTTTTAATAAGATTAGTCCACCTATAATGTTAAAAGTATGGAAGGACCATCCTTCCAACATACTTTTAACTTTCAATATTAGGTCCTCCTATACACTCCATCTCCATGAGTTCTCAACCAATGGAGTACCAAGATATTTCAATGCAAGCTTCCCTATCTAGAAACTATGATATTAGATATATGCCATTGTACATGGAATGGAGTGTTGAAGAAAAAAAAATTACTTAGATTTACTAGCATCCATACCTATGGTGAGTTTGAAAATCTCCAGAATGGAAGAAATTGCAAGCCTTTTAGATAAACTATGCTCTAATTCCCATACTATCATCCGCAAAATGTTTGTGAGTGAGTGGTAGGTCTTCTCCAAAAGGGAGGAGGCCTTGGATCATATCCATGGTTTCCACTTCTTTGCGGGACCACCCCAGTCTCTCCACATCTAAGACGAATATAAACAGTAAAAGAGGGTTTCCCTACCAGATGTTATAGGAGGATTTCAACTGGGTTGAAGGGGAACCATTGACAATAATTGAAAAGGAAGAAGAAGATATAAGGTTCACAATCCATTTTATCCATTCCATGGAGAAGCCAAAAGCATGGACAATGGGGAAGAAATATTTCCAACTGAGCTTTTCAAATTTTTTTGAGAGGTCAAGCTTGAGCAACATACTTGGTTTATGTTGAATCTTCAAGGAGTGAATGCCCTCATGTGCTACCATAATACAATCAAGGATTTGGTGACCTTTTATGAACTCGATTTGCTTAAGTGATATTAGCTTGGGAAGGAGAGGCTTGAGTCGACTGGAAATTATTTTTGTTGTAATATTATATATAACAGTGTTGTAAAGAGAAATGGGTATATATCCATTTGGCTCCTCCACTTTTTATTGATTTAAAACTAATGTGAGGAAGGTAGCATTGAGAGCTTTTAGAATGGATCAGGTTCTCCTGGATTCTTCCACTGCAAGCTAGACCTCTTGGAAAACAATAGGCTTTCAAACATGAAATAATTACATGACACATCCATAAGATCCAAGTGATTTATTACTTGGAATTTCATTGACAATTACCTCTACTTCGTTGAGAGTGTTTTCCTGGAGCAGGCATCATTCTGCTCGGAAGTGACTAGTCAAAGTATGTGTTCTGTAATGTGGATAATTGCTATAGAATAATTTTATAGTAGAAAATTAACTCCTTTTTGATCCTTTGGAAGTCATGTAGCTTATCACATGCCCAAGGTTTTATGGAAATTATCTAGTTATGATGACGATGCTAGATCATTTATTTATAGAATAAATTTGTGTTCATTTCCCTTTCTTTGATCCACCAAATTCTTAATTTATGTTTCCATAGGAGTTCCTCCTATTTTATATGCTCCTCAATATTGGTGAGGGTAATGACTTCTTCCTCAATTATAGCTTCAAATATTCCATGTAGGATAACTTCTTATTATACAATCTTTATTTTTTGCTCCAACTTATGTTTCTCCTCAAAGATATTTCCAAATTTGGATTTGTCACGCGGAATGAGTCGATCTTGCGGACAAGATAGACCTTCCTAGAATATAAAGAAGACCTAATGACAAGCAAACCAACTAGAAAATATCTTTCTCTAAATGTGCTTTTATAAATAATGGAAAACAAGTGTGTTTAAGGCCTACCTTATGTCCAACGCAAGTTTGGGGATGCCTTCGCTCCTTTGATCCAAACGAGTTCCTTTGTCACGAACCTGAAAACACAAACAAGGCAAACAAATCAAATAGCACCTGAAAAACCAATATCATAAAACATATTTAACATGAAAGTCAAGGAGTCCATGAAACAAATAACATGAGATACTTGTTGAGAAAAATGAGTCTAATTGTATTAATTCAAAAGAAGAAGAACTTTACAACCCTTTGCCTTGACGTTGTACAAGCTCCTCCCAGGGTCCAACAAGAAGTCTCCTCTACTTTGACAAGCTTCACTCACTCCGCAATGAAGCCAAAAAGGTATGTGATCTCTCCTCTTAAGCTCAACTAGGAAGTCTTGATTTCACTAGCATTTACCCTAAAAATGTTCAGCTTCTAACCTCTCTAGCCACTAACCCAATGCCTCAATTTATAGTGCAATGGAGGAAAGTTACTAGGTCCTCCTTCAAAGGGATAGAATCCTCCTTCAAAGGGATAGCTCCTCCTAATAAGGGATTAACTCCTTCTCTTTTGGGATGCATGAACCACTTTGAAGCGAACAATCCACTTCAAAATTCCTTCTAGAATCATCTAGAATTAACCCAAAGTGAGTTTTTTAAGATAAAAATTGCGCCTTTTGACTTTCACAGGGGTACGCACCCTCCCCTTTACATAGAGAGCATATAAGTACGCAAGTACTCTGAACAAAGGGTGCGAGCCTGCAGGCAAAAGTGAGAGAAAGTGCGGAACCAGAGTTACATTGCTTTTTGATGTCTTTCTCTCATTTGCAAAGCTTATTTTGAAGATCTAAGGTCTGAGACTTGCTTAGGAGGCTAGTATAGGTGGTGATAGACCCATATTGATTGCAAATAATCAAGGTGACGATATTTTTGTGTAACAGGATTTATCCCAACTTTTGAGCTACCATTGAATGATCTTAAATTTTGTTTTCGAGCCTATAAATGGAATAGCCTTATATGCCTTTCATTTCTCCCCACCATTCTTTAATGTTTTCCTAAAAATCAAGGTGTTGCAGCATGGATCTTTCAAATTGAAAAGGATTATAGAACAACCTAGATTATATGTCAATACTTGGGCATATGGGCTAGTAGTCTAAGCCATGGCTCAAGATAATGAAAACCTCTAGAAAGATATCCCAAGGTATTATAGATTATGTGACTATAAATCTTTCCAATTTTCATGCCACTTACTGCTCTCCTCCCCTAAGGTTATTCCAATTGAAAGTTTTGTTGACGGTATAAAGACTAACCAGGTATAGGTTGGACATTAGTTTCTGTAATAGGGCATATTCTGCATCAGGCCTTCTAATACATCCTTTTTTCTCATCTAATGAATTAATAAGCTTTGAAATCCACACCAAGAATTTAAGGTGCGGGGGAAATGAGATGACATGTTCTAGTTATTGAATGAAGGAAGGCCAACTTATCTATTGAGGAGGATGGATCATAAATATTAGATAGGAAACTTTTTTTAGCGGATCCAATTAGCATGATGAATTGGATTGTTAGAATATGATAGGAAGTGATCATAATTACGACTTGAATTTACTAGGAATTCCACATGATAATCAAACCATTAGTGTGCCCTTGGGAATCTGTGGCTATCACAAGACAATCATTACCCCATTTACTGGCCATGCTAGAGAGGGATTTTCTTAATGATTCAGTCTCCTATATCATCATCACTTCAAGAGTTTCAGATTTTCATTTTTATTTGATAAGCATATGTTTACCATTATAGTTTAGGCCCCAGATATTCCACAAGATAATATTCATTTTGGGGGTTTCTTGGAGGCTGGGAACACATCCTTTATTGCTTTAATATGCCATGAATTGACCAACATACCCCCAAGTTCGTGCAAATGTTGTAGATTTATTTTTTGCCCTTTTTTATTTTCCTCTCTATGTGGATTTGTTTAGTCTTTTAGATGTTGAGATTGGACTTTGAGCATGCCAGAGTTGGAGTGACCAATAACACTTTTCACAATCTCTTGGAGAAATTTGAAGTATGCCCTAGCTAGGAATTTAACCTGCTGTTCAAGGAGAGTGAAGGGGTCTTTCCCTTTCCATGTTTTTCTAAATTTTGCAAGTCAAGAGAGTCATGTTCCATTTCATCTATGGGGTCGAGAGAAATTTTAGACATATCTCACAAAACGACTTGGGGTTTGGAGTGAGATGAAAAAGGAAGCAGGGGTTCAACAATTGAGGTGGGTTGGGTCATGGAGGTGTGCAAGGGTAGGGTTGAATCCTACATCTCCACCATTGGTTGTGGTTTGAGAGGAGGAGTGTTAGCAACATATAAGGATGAGAGAGGTTCGAAGGGGCTTTGAGAGGAGGATCCCTCTTTGGAATCATACATTGAAGGTTATCAAGACGAAGGTTTAATGTTAATGTGATTGACCCCCACTTGCATAAACATGTTCACATCTTAGGCCGAAGGAACAACAAAGGTAGAAATTGCTTGGAAATTTCATTACAAATGGCCATATTCATGCCAATGTTTGCATATGAATAGGATGTGATCATAGTCAATAGTTTTCTTCCAAAGCTCATTATGATAATATATCTTGATGGACTCTGGAAGCAGCTTTGAAATGTTCATATACACATAAATTCTAGAGTAGAAAATATATTTTACCTTCTTAGTCACTTTTGAGGACTTGACGTAGTGGCCAAGAACATTCCCAATACCTGCCAAGCTCTCCTTGTCCCAAAAATCTCTTGGCAAAGAGTACTTTTGAATCCATAATGGGGCAATTATGAAACCCTCCTTTTATGATACAAATTATTCCATCCAAAATGAAGGTAATGTTGAGGTAAATTGAAAAATTATGGCTCGATCTCAAACACTCACATTATGTTCTCCAAATTGACAACGACAATTGTGAAGAAACTCTTCATTTCCAATTCCACTTTTGCCTACCCTTTAGGCTTCACTTTGGGTTTGATCCATTAGTTTAGGGCCTTTTCTGATGGCCATATGTCTAATAACTTCCGAATAAGGGCGTGATACTTCATATATTGAATATATCCTCTGATATGACTGGATCAAACTTCGAATTTTGGGTCAAAAGTTGCCTAAGGTAGTCAACTTCCAGGTTTTTGTCTCCCTAGTGGGGGAGAAGGTTATTGGGGTTTTTGTTGATTTCCATATAGGCTTCGTCCCACGTTGAATTGTTTTGTAGTGGAAGAATTCCCTGAGTTGTTGAGTGTGAAACAAATTTATTGTAGGAAAAAGAACTGCTCCCTTTGCCAACATTTTCGATAGAAAGAGTGGTAGATGGATGACCAATTATTCAGTAACTAGGGTTTGGTTGCTATCAAGATTTAGTAAATCTCTCTCTTCTTGGTCATAAGGTTAATGTATAGTAAAATTATTTTTAACAATTTTATTTATATAACTTTGCTAGATGTGGAAAAATAGTAAGAACTAAATAGCATTTAGCAATAATCTTGCAACAAATCCAATTTTGTACCTTCAACCATTTCAAAACAAATCATTTCAATAGTTTCAATTAATTTATAATTTTTTTACTTCACTCAAAATTTACTAATATTTATCAACAAATCTTTTTATATTTATTTGATTAGCATAGACAAATAAAAAATAGTTTTTGTGGTCCTTCTAATTTCCAATTTAACAAACCATAACAAAATATTTTTGATATTATATGATCTCATTTTAATTTAATACAAATAACTTTAAAATGACCCAACAAAATTATCTAATATAACTAAATTAAAATTAAAATTTAATATTTTTGTTTCTTTCCAGTTTAACAAAATATCTCCACCTTTCGAATGATTATAAACATACACAGATAAATGTTCCCGGACATCAATAAAATGTTATAAATAGCAACAAAGTCGTGAATAACCTAATAAACCAATTGTATTTGATGTGACTTACGGAAAAAAATTACCCGTCATAAATATGATGTCATGAAGATGATATCAGTGTGACTATTAACTCAATAATTGGTTCTATGAATCAAGAATAATATTTAAAAAATATTATAAATAGCAACAAAGTCGTGAATAACCTAATAAACCAATTGTATATGATGTGACTTACGGAAAAAATTACACATCATAAATATGATGTCATGAAGATGATATCAGTGTGACTATTAAGTCAATAATTGGTTCTATGAATCAAGAATAATATTAATATATGGAGTGTTCTATGAATCAAGAATAATATTTAAAAAATTGGTTATAAAGTATTTTTTCAATATAAACTTACTAGAAAATATAAAATTTGAAAAGTTAGAAAATATTTTTAATAGTAAATTAAGAAAGAGAGCTTTTACATTAAAAAAAAAGTAAAAAGAGATGTATTTTTCAATTTATTTATTTTTTTCATTTTTTTAAAGTAATTTAAAATTAATTCCACGATGAATGATAAATTTGGCAATGGGTTTATGAGATATTGTCGAAAAATGTAAGGGCGAGTAGGAGGAGTAATGATAGAGGATTCTTGTGATCAACAAAGCGAGAAAATCGCATCCTTGTCCATAAACTTGGTGGGAATGAGGTGTACATGTTGAATCGATTGCTTTTCTTTTGGATATTTGTGGTAGGATTGGTTAGGGTTTATAGTTGTCCGTTAAGCCTAGTGGATTGTCAAAAGTTTGAACAATGTATACAACTTGGGCAGAGCGGATCAGGTCTATGGTTGAGCTGGCATGTATAGGGGAACATGGAGGCACAAGAGGAAGTAGATTATGAACTTTAGGGAAGTGGGGATAGATTAATCTAGATAAGCACCCATGAATTCTTTTCAAAGATAGTTGGGGTCAGCTACGTGGACATTGTGGGCTCAACTTCACTTTTAAGACCTTTCTAAGGCATAAACTATGGTAGAGGCTCAGGGTTTCGTTGGAGGGTTGGATGCAAAGGTGTCTATTTTAGATGATCCAAATTTGAGTTTTCTTCAGGTCCTGAACTTAGGACCTAAGGTTTGGGACCAAACCTCTTCAGGATTTTCATGGGGTTTCACATCAGCTACACATCCATCCCTTTCATATGTTTTGCAACTCTTTCCTAACTCTCATTTGGTGGGATAGTCCGAATAGTTTCTCCTTGGAGTTTTACATGGTTCTAAAAATTTAGAGAAAATGTTTTCTTTAAACGATTTCCTAGATTAGGTTTTTCCTCACACCACAAAGCCCTTTTCGACCTTTGAAAGAGTGATTTCTCCTATAGAGGTTATTCAACTAACCTAAGCAGTTTTATCAACAAGTTGTTGGGAGCCAAAGTTGGAGAGCTACATAAATGTATTGGAAGTTGACATAAGGTCTCCGAGAAAGAAGGACCTAAAATAATTTAAGGTGAAAAAACTCCTTGAGAGCAAAGGTTTCTAGTTCGAAATGGAAGAAAAGTCGTTGTTTGAAGAAAAAACAAAATCTCTCGAAGTTAAAACTAGTTTTGGGGGAATATGTCTTGATGAGGAATGTTATTGATATGGCAAAAAAACCCTTATGGGGCGAGCTATAGGTTGGAACATCAATTTTAACGTGATTAGAGAATGGGCATAAAATGATTTAAACCCTTGCATCAAAATCCTCTTTGGAATTTCTATGTTAGCAAAAGGATGGATTCAATTAAATTTTTAGAATCACTCTGAAGTGGTTTGGACTTCACATAAGGTTTGGAAAATTGATTCTACCCTAGTTCATTTTAAATTTTCGACTCCACTTTATGATGAAAGTAGGGAAAGGATGGACATTGTCCCAACTTGGGTATGTTTTCCTAGTTTACCTTCAAATTATTGGGAAAAAATGAGTTTGAAAGATTTATAGAATTTCTCTGGAGACTTATTTGAAACATGAATCTTCTTATGAACAATTTAATGACAAAATTTTGGCTAGAATTCTTGTGAATATAGATCTTCATGATAGGCTGGCAAAGATGATGAACATTGAGAAAGAAGAGGAAAATTGGACATTCTTGACTACAAAGGTGTTCCTTTTAAGTGTAGAAGATGTCACAAATATAGACATTTTTCAAAGATTGAGAGCTTCCATTGCATAAGAAAGCCTGCGATATCAGGATTCAAAAAAACAAAAATCATGTCTTAAACATTTCTAGTTTTGAGGAAGTAGGTGCAGTAGATGTGAGCTTCCATTGCATAAGAAGGTCCATGATATTAGAATTCCAAAAGACAAGAATCATGTCTTGAACATTGCAGTCACCAGGGAGTTAGTGCAACGGGTTGAGGTTCTCAACTAAGTCCTTCAAGAAGGAAATATTGGGACAATGTTCATGCAATTAATGAACACAACCTCATAAGAGAATGTTATTTTGAGGTTGGTGGAAGTGAGTTCGAGACATGTGTTGAAGGAAGGTATTAGTCCAACTCAATTCTCTACTTCTTCCATTCATGTTACTCCTTTAGTTAACTCTTTTTAGATAGGGAGGAAGTTGGGGGTTTTCCTTGTTCCATTATTTATTCGACTACATCATGTTCGTTAGTTTCATTATGTTCCCCTATAGTGGCCACTTGTTCATGTCCTAGTGTTGATTTCGGTTTTTCTTCCCTTGTGATGTATGTTTCTAAGAATTTCTCTGATGAGGTAGTGGCGTAGGACATTTTGTATAAGCTTTGATCCAAAAAGCTCTTTCCCTGCATGAAAGGTATTATGGGGGGGTTTTTAGGAAACGTTCAATTTATTCTCAAGGGGGAAGGGACAAACATGAAGTGACATTTTTCAAAGACCAAAGAAGAGGCTCGAGAGGATCTTGCAGTAGGAAAACAACAATCTATTCATGGGGTGCTTAAAGAGTTGATAGCCCTTAGCAGAGTTACCCAACGAAAGCCCTCTCTTTCAATTGTAGGGTTTAGCATATCCCTTAAAAATAGTGTGCTTCCCAGATATAAGTAGATTTAAACAAGCCAAACATCATCTCACATTGGGTGATGACATATCTACCTCAAATTTGTTGCAATATCTATTGCCTGGATAAAAAATTATTGTTCTTGATGTGCAGGGTCATTCAAGGGGTCCATATAGAGGATGGAATTCCAAGAACATAAAATTCTAAAATTTCTACAGCCTCAATTTTGGAAAGGGTATTGAAATTTCCTCTAAAGAACTTGGCTCTACATTAACCCTCATCAATTTCTATGGCCCCTATTTGAATAGGATAGAATTCTAGGACAATTCTTTTGTAAAATATGTAGCAGATTCAAACTATTTGACAATTCGTGGGGATATTAATATCACCATGGGGGCTTAAAAGGTTTGGGGTCGTAGGGTAAGGCCTGATCCATTAATTGGATATTTTACCCACAAGTTAATAAACTCTAAACTAGTGGATGCTGAGCCTATAAAGCTCAACTTACCTAGAGGAATCGTCGAGCTGGAGAAGAGCTGGTGTTGGTGAAGAGGCTCCAAAGAGTGTAAGATGTTAGCCCTATGCTCAAAACAATCCATTAGGATTCTTCTTAGAAGGAAATTCATATTTTAATATAAATTGATGGTGTACATGTATTTATTAAAATGACCTTGAGTGTGCCCAACGTCTGGCATCTAGTTAGCCAGATTTATGAAAACTTCATTATCTGAAAGATGTTGGGTTTGGGAGGGTCCTTCTTGTTCCATGTGAGGTAGCTCCTCTTAGATGCATCTCAGGGAAAGGTCCCCAAAACCTAATGGTGGATTCTTAGAGCTTATGATGTGTGTGTGTATATCCCGAAGAGGCTCACTCTTGATAACTACTAGTGTCTTGACGGACACATGCTCGTTGACAAGTAATGACAGAGGAATAGGCATGGATTTTGAGAGGGACAAATGAGATGATAGACAGGCGGTTGTTGTACTCAAGGGATATATCCATTTAATGAGGGAGGGGGGTGATAACAAGGAGTTAGAGGGAAACAAAATTCATTGATATAATAAGCCACTAGAAAACTACAAGAATACAAAGGATGCATGGGAATGGATATGGATTCTTGGATATATTGCCAAGGAAGTTGAATATAAGAGGAAACAATCCATTAGATGAGGAGTAAGGTAGGGATATAGAGCTACTGGTAAATATGAGTGGGGGATTATAGCTTCAGGAGGAGACAGAGCTAGATACTAATGACATCAGAGAAGGAGTAGGTTAAAAAGGATAGAGGTTCAATTCTAAAATCAAAGGAAATAATTAAATAAGGATACATACACAAACCCATTGACAGTGTTGGAAATCTGTCAATGAAGGGGATCTCCCTAATGTGAAGTACCAATTAGACCTCATATTGTTTGTAGTAGGATCCCCAACTAGAAATATGACCAATTTCCATAACTGTGATCTTAAAGATGTGCCTTGGCCACAATTAACACATAAGAAGACACACGTATATTTAGTATCAACAAGTATGTCAAATTTGTGTAACATCAATTGTAATGAGTAAGATGTTCTTTCACACAAATGGGAAAATGAGTGAGCCTCTATAACAAAAGTAATAATCTTATCCTAAAATAGATGCATGAACATATAAAGAATCATTAGTTAGCTTGCAAAATAGTTCACAAGATAATAAAAATCATAGAAAAGAAATACAGCACACATCCAATAAGAAACATACTAAAGTTAATGAAATAGTTCATTGGAGTTATCATGAATGAAATAACATATATCGTAAAAATTTTAAAGAATAGCATTACAACACCCATGATACATGCGTGAAAGTTTGTTGGCTTTGAAAGCTTCTGATCATTACGTGAAAGTTCCAAGTATACAATATAATGGTATGAAACTAGCCCCTATAGTGGAACATGAAGCTACCACTTTCTTCTCCAAAGAATGATACTCACTCCTATGATATACTAGAGAAGTCAGGGCTACCAATCTCAAGTTCCAAGCCTCTTACTTGAGTTATGAGAGTTTATTTATAGCATATGAGGTGACTTTTCAACTTCCCTTGTGACCTTTGAGCTCCCTCATGACTCTTGAGGTTATTTTGTGTCTATTATATCTAGTGACTCTTCATATTACATATTTGACTCTTTGACTTCCACTACATTTATATTTATCATTATTTATATATACAAAATCACATAAGACAAAATGACACTAGAGCCTAATAAGATAAAACTCTATACATTATGCTTGAACTTGAGGAAAATATGGCTCAAATATAACATAATGTTACCAATCCTTGTACTTTGTTGCTATGTCCTCAAGATTTAGTGGGAGATATGGATTGTATTTGACTCTTTCTTCCATTGCATCTGCATAAATAATTTTGGAACCAGTTTGAACATTATTCCATAATAAGAAAAAAAATCATGTCTAACTTAGTAGGTCCAGCCACAAACTATTGAATGTTCTACCTTGTGCTCTCCAAATCTTCTTTATTATCTACCGACCTTATATTTCTCAATAATTATTCAATTTCCAACTTGACATCATTTATTCCCTTTGTTTCTACAAATTATCCAATATAAGGAATATTGTGCACTCTAACCAAGGTGTCCAAACTATGGTACAATTGTTAATACGGGGTTATGATGTTGGCCGCATAAGTGTAGAGCTTTTTGTTTCCTTGTAGAAGCATTCTAACATTATCACTTTCTAATTATGCTTCCTACCTTATTTTCTTGGCCAACTATGATATTTCATTTCTTTACTTAGTTCCCCATTCTTAGATCACATCAATGGTTGCATGAATTAACTTTAGAACTTTCACATTCTCTCCTGATAGATTTTTCATTGCATGCAAGGGCACCACCACCTTATGGAGGGCCATCATTTCTTCATACAATTGTCTCATCGTGTCATGAAATGATTGAATTTACTTATATATGCTCACAACTCCCTCATGTGAGAATAAGTAGAAGACAAAATTTGGTTCTCGATGAGGAGATGATCAATTCGTTGTCTTTTTGTGGCTAGGTCCTTTACCAATTTATTGTTTTCTTCCATCAAGAAATATATGTTTACTTTTGTAGCTTGTGCAAAGGAAAATTTTTCTACTATGTCTTCCTTTAGATTCTTCTTAGTATTAGGCACAATCATCCTTTCTGTATGAATGTAAATAGGATGGACTAGGTGATTAGGAAAATATTTATGCCTTTCCTACACTATTCTTTTCTTCAACGGATCAAAGGTCAAGTTGGAAATATCTATGACCATATCATCATTTGGATGAGAAATTCCCATCTCATTGAATCGGATGTGGCCACCAATAAGAGGAGGTGAAGGCTAACTATTGGCTTGTTCTGCAATGGGAAAATGTTGGCCTCTTTTTTATCTTCCTCTTTCTTGACCTCCATGACTTGGGACTATATTTTATCCTCTATTTCTCTTAAAAACTCATCATCATTCTTTTTCCTACTTTCTTCATCCATCATTTCTTTCTATTGTTCTTCCTCAAACTATTTATGTCTCGTTTCTTCTTCTTCCTTCCTTATTAATTCTTTTGGTTCCAACTTGTTTTATTTTTCTTTCCTTTCTTGTTCCTCTTCCTGTCTATTTTCTTCTTCACATCGTTTCTTCTTTAATTATTCTTATTACTTTATTCTCTTCTCTCTTACAACAACTACTCTCAAAATAACAAGATTTGATTTGAACTTTCTTCTCCTCTCTGCTACAAGATAATGAAAAAATTTCTTCTTATACTTATAAAAGGTGATTGGAGTGGGAACTTCCTTTTGATTCCCTTCCTATACATCATTCTACTCATCAACTACAATGGAAGGGCATGCCTCACTTCCTGGTGTGTGTTTTCAATAAGAATTATAAAAAATCTTTATCTTCTCTTCATCTTTTTAGTGATAAGACTCATAAGCCCTGACAAAATGTAACTTGGGAAAATGTATTATACATATTCTCCTAGGATCATACACGTGAAAAATAATCTCACGGAACTTAAGGTGGGTAGTTTCTCCAACTTCTACTTCTGCAAGCTTTAAGTTCTTGAGCTCATAGGATCCCACTTGTAGAGGGAAGGAAGGTCAATGTGCCTTCTTCTTCTTCTACAATAAGTAAGATAGACTTATCCTAGGATGATAAGAAACCTCCTACATGACCAACGTATTGGTCACATAACTTGGAAAAATATGTGGAACCTTATGGGAATTGAACAATTTGAGGTATGTGCCCTAAGGTGAGGCAACCCAATCTGCTATCTATGCCACTCTTTCCTAGACTCACGGGACATGTAAGGAGATTATTCCTAAAAGATCATATGAAATAGAACAATTAAAAAGTGCTCAACAAGTTTCTCATATAACCCTTTGTAATTGTAATCTGACAATACTTTGCAACACACATTGATAGGGAGCTCCCTTAGGGTCCACCTCCATTCTAGACATGGGAATTCATGGTGAGCACAAATACCATCTAGTAAGTAGGAATGCATGTAAAAATATGGTTTGTTTCCCTTAGGTGGTTCTTTCACCTTGTTCAAATTAACTCTCTGTTGTTGGGTTAACACATGTTACCAATTGAATAATTTTCCTTCTATGGCTAGCAGATACAACATGAAAATCCACCCTTTGACAAAGGATTCAATAACCTTCTTTCCCTAGATCCTACAACACATAACCATCAAGTACTTGTAAATTGTTTTGAGAGACTTACTCTTGTAATTACTATCAATATCCTCGAAAAAATTATCTGGTTCCTACCACCATGACTTGATCACTTCTCTATTGTCTCTATAACTATAAGCTATATAAATTTGAGAATCCATGTACTAATTGGGCTTGGGAAAGTTATAGGTGAAAGTCACGTGGTTGGTATGAGGTAAGCTACTGGCCACTAACACTATTGAGAACCATGTTCTTAGTTTCTACACCCTCCAATATCCACTTGTTGACATCAACACAAGGAAACAACTGATATTTGTAGGAAAATTTATGGAATCCTGAATTTTGAATATTCACATAGACTTCCCTATCTTCCAAATCTTTGGAAAACTATTTTTAATTCAAAACATCATTGATAGTGAGCCATGTGATAGGATAATCTTTTTCGATAAAGCATTGTGTGTAATAATATAGGAATTCCTATTAAGGTACTACGAATGGCATCTTTGTTACTTATTTTTGTGACCTCCTTAGATGATCCCTTCCTTAGAGGCATGGTTCTATTAGAAGATGAAATACTAATGTTTCTTGGATCTGTAGTACTTGGTGAATAAGTTACACTCATGGACGCTACAAGTTAGTTTTGTAAGAGATTGACTAGTGTAAAAATTCATAAGTAGAATACAATCACTAAGAATCGGGATTGCGTAGTGCTGGAGCACAAGTGAGGTAGAGTGACCTCATTGGAAGTGTGCATTATGTAGATTCTGTAGATGATTGCACAATTTCTAGTTGCAAGGGAGACTGCCATGAGGACCCAATTTGCACAATGCACAATTATTGTTGGAGAGTGAGGCTTTGACTGCACAATGCACAATTGCAGAGGACAAGGAATCTTCTCTACTGACTGTGTTTACACAATGCATAGCTGGGGGATCTAGTGATTGAACATTGTGTAGTTGGAGATGGAAAGAAGGAGTTGTTACTAGAAAAAAATGTATAATACACGGTTCTAGAGGGGAGAAGACTCTAAAGATTACGCAATTTTCTCTAGTAGAAGGGCATGCTCCAAATCTACAAACCGAAGACAGGAAGTATGTGGATCGGTATGAGATTCACACAAACAAGTTACTCACATCAAGCAAGTAAGAAAATGAAAGGAAAATGACATGCATGCATAAATACGCCCAACAAAAATAATTATTGTTAGGTGAAAAGACAAGGAATGTAATGAGACACTTGAAAAGAATCTCAAAAGAATAAAATGACACTTGTAGAAGCTAATAATATCATAAATGACACTTGCGAAAGAAAAAAGTGGCAAAAAGCGACATTTGAGAAACTTACCTATAAAAGCAGTGAAAATGGAATCCAAATCTCTTTGTGCTCACTAGAATTAATAGAGCTCCAAATACAAGTGTGGGAATGAAGTCTATGATTCCTTTCTTATATAGGTGAGGACTCCCGAGATTAGGGTTAGGGTTTTAGAGATACATGCATAAAATCAAGGAGTGACTATTAGTTAACTGACATGTGTAAGATAATAAAATTAGAAACGTGTGCCAGATTGTTAATTGGAAGTGCACACTTCCTATTTTATAGGAGTGCATAGTTGGTTAACTCCAAGAACTGTGCAGTTCACTAACACAAGGGATTGAACAACTCACTGAAACAAGGAGTTGCAAAATTTTTTGTCTTAGTGGATTGCATAGTTTACTTCCACATATGGTTGCACAATACGTTTTCACAACTGATTGCGTAGTTGTCTTACTCAAGGGATTGTGTAGTTCACTTTGATAAGGGGTTGCACAATTCACTATGATATAGGATTGCACAATTCCTCAAAGAAGGAAAGAAATATATGTCTATCAAGGCAAGACTTAACTTGTGTTTACAAATGTGCCTTATCTATTTTCAGAAGTTGTGCATCTACTATCAACAAGGACTGGTTGTCACCAAGTAGTGCCCAGTAGTTGTTACAAAGAAAGCATAGTTAAGACATCACAAGCCTAACATGAGAGAATGAGTCATTGTGACACTTGGTAAACAAGAAGAAAACTTGACGCAAGTTAAAATGACAATTCTTATGGTTGAAGGGAGGCTCCAAAATCAAAGCATGAGAAAAAATTTGGAGGGGGGTTGCAGAAGCTACAATAAGACCATAAACATTCAAGCTAGAAGTTGTTGCTATAGTCTAGATCCCATAGTTGGTGGTGACAAGCATGTAGTTATCGCTTGCGTGAGACGTGACGTTCTCACCTACATACAAAGTTGATAAGCTAAGAAAAGGAAATAATATGTCTTGGTTAGTAAATTAGGGAGTCGAAAGGGAAGTGCCCTATCATGTTTTTTTTTCTATGTAAAACTATTATATTAATATGAAACAAAATATAAGTACATCGAGGCTCTGGCCTCAGTAGTGCAGAACATCATTTGTCCAAAAAATATATCAGTCTAAGCTCGATTGGCCCATCGATGGGGAAACCAGTCTATGAATGCAGGAAAAAACCCACACAAGGGTAACTAGTTTTAACCAAAACTAGAAAACATTGTAAAAATTAACTAGGAGATAAGTTTTAACAAAACAAATCATGACAGAAACCATCCAGTCAGCAAAAGAACACGCCAGCTGGTAGAAGGATGACACCTGGCTGCCAAGTCTCAATCCTGAAGGTCGTCTGGGGTAGGCTCTTCATCAATAAGACACGCGTACTTGTACCACTCCTCCTCCTTTATTGACATACCACTCTGAATTCCATGAGTTGGTTGAGTACCAATAGAGCTTCCTTCTGCTGCATGCAAGCCAGACATGTCTCCTACTCTGCCTCTTGGTGCCTGCGTGTATCCAGTTCTGACTTCAGCAGCCTGCTGACTACCAACCAACTCCTTTCCATGCAGGATGGCATCATCCTTGACCAACTGTTTCTTGCCTGGGTCATAGGCACTCCTGTTCCTTTGAGCGGCCCTTTGCTACTCACCATTTTTCTCTGGCTGAGCAGCTTGTGGGTCGTTTTCCTCATAGAAGGTGATGGTGATTATGGCAGTGATAACAGGCCTGTGTAGGGTGTTGTGGAAACAAAATTGAGTTATGTGGGGAGCGGGGTGAGGGGGAAGGGAAAATTGGTTGAATGAATAGTTGTGTCCCTCCTACCGGCACCTTGGAGTTGAGCTCGTTCTCTGCCACTACAGGTATCAGGATACTGGCCAGAGAAGGAGCTATGAGGATTTGAAATGTCAAGAGAAGAGGAGGGGGAGACAGATTATGGGTTGGGTGTAGCAGGAGGATGGATGCCTCCGCCACGATTGCCCCTCATTTTCTACTGTAGGGAAATTTATCCAAGAACACAAATTAATTACGGAGAATTACTGAGAGGAACAAATATAAAAAATAACGAGCAATAACCATAAACACATGAACACACATGTTTATCCGGGAAAACTCCAAATCTGGGGAAAAACCAATCATAATGAAATTTCATTATCCTTGGCCAAAACCCTAGCCGATCCGGCCAAGTGAGCCTTCACTGCTCACCTCCAGGCCTTTTTATTACAATGAAGTCCTTCTAGCCTTTTATAGGCTCCATTACATATAATACCACGGGTAGAATACCATGGGTGCACAATACCATGTGTCCCAAAACCATCACTGTTTAACTTGGTCAACTTTTGACTCTATCGTGAGTCAAGTTTACCTAACAATTCCCCCCTTAAACTTGACTTGGGGTTCCTTGACTAACTCCAACCAAACCTGCTAAGTGAGACAATCCCGCTCACTCTAGCTCTTACCCACCTTAGAGTTTTTACCCGGGGTATTGTTAACCTGACATCCCCCTATCACCTAGGTCTAACCCAAACTTTACCGGTGATTACGGAGGGGTACACATGCCTTACCAGGTCTTACAGTAGTATGCCCATTTACATGAAATAATTTTGACTTCATTAATTTCTTTTTTGTTTATTGCTGCTGTGATTTTGACCCATCCTCTCTCAAAAAGGGATGGGTTCGATTCCTGATCCCATCAGATCTTCTCATCCCATGAGTCCCACACACGATAACCAAGTTTCTTTGCGTACTTCCTTGACTTTGTTGTCGATGCTTCTCATCCTTCAACCTCTTCATGTGGAATCAATCCAAGATATGATACATATATGATTAAGAAATTAGGCATGTAGAAATTCAATTGATCAGATCTGAAGCCCGATGGCCCGTCTCAGTTCTTCAACGTAGACCCTGACCACATCATTGATCCAGATTCATACCACATCTAAATTCAATTATCTCTTTAACCATTTTCAACGGTGATCTCACAAGCAATAACAACAAACTTTTATGCTGATCCTTTTATCCATTGGGCTAAAATAAATACTTCACTGATGGCGTACATTCGAAGCCAAAACTCTCAACCATGGCTTCGATACCAATTGTTAAGAAATTTATCCAAGAACACAAATTAATTACGGAGAATCACTGAGAAGAACAAATATAAAAAATAACGAGCAATAACCATAAACACATGAACACACATGTTTATCTGGGAAAAATCCAAATCCAGGGAAAAACCCAACCTAATAAGATCTTATTAGCATTGGCCAAAACCCTAGCCAATCCGACCAAGTGAGCCTTCAACGCTCACCTTCAAGTCTTTTCATTACAAACCTTCGGGTCTTTTATAGGCTCCATTACATATAATACCACGGGTAGAATACCATGGGTGCACAATACCATGTGTCCCAAAACCATAACTGTTTAACTTGGTCAACTTTTGACTCTATCTTGAGTCAAGTTTACCTAATAGCTACGCATTCGGTGGTGGATGCAAGCCATGGCAGTGTTCGACGCAGAGCTATCGGTGGGGAGATTGGTGGAATGGCTTAGCAGAGAACGAGCAGAGGAAGTCTGAGCTAGATTCAGATTGTAGAGCCTGGTATGGGATAAATGATACCCATTACCAAGGTCCACACAGTTGAGTAGCCAACAACAGCTTCCAATGACTATGCGAGAACAAGGCTCCATGGCCTAAGGAGGGAAAATGCTATGGAGCAGAGGAGGAATAACAATGTTATGGTCTGTGGAGGCCACTGCCATGAATTTGATGGAGAAATCTTGACTGGAGCACCCAATTAATGTCACCTACAAGGCGCCATGAATTCCTTTTAGGCTGGATTGGGAGGGGATGCAAACAACCATGTGGCTAGTCCTCCTGCTGCCCGTCCATCTAATCGCCATTAATGGCATGGTCATCACCCACATCAAGGTGAAGTTCCCTATCATGTTAAGAATGAAGAACAATTTGAATAGTTCTGCATCTCCCTAGAGTGATAAGGGTAGAAAATGATAGGGCTTGTTTGGGGTTCACTAAGGTTTGTTGGCCACAACCCATAGTGTTGATTTCCTAGATTCAAGGAAGGTGCTATAGTCTAAAGGGTAGTCTATCCTATAGCAACATCTAAATAGGCTTGCACTAGAAGGAGGTCTAGATTTATAAAAATGCTAACTCTATTCACCTCACACATGAGGATAGGACTGTCCTAGAAAGATGATCACTCTTCAAATTTTTGTGGTGCATGATATTGGAATCAACAATACGATCTACAACTCACCTCAAGAAAAGTGTTATGAGCATGTTTTTCATTCATTTTGTGGGACATGCTACTACATCCCCCAACTACTTGTTCAATATGGTAAGTGGAAATCTATCCCCCCCCCCCCCCCCCCCCAAAACTTTTGCATTAAAAAGCACCCCATAGGACATCAATGTCTCTTTTGTGTAGTTTCCAAGACTCATCTTTAAGGGGGGACCTTGGAAAGATTTTCCATGGGGATGAGAGCATTTCCAAAGAGTCCATATATCCGTGTGTTCCTAGGATAGCTACCACTTTATTTCATATGCATCAAACATGGGAAGGCATGTTGACCAAAATGAGGGCTATCAGGGTTGAAGCTTTGTAGATGAGACATTTTAGCTACCAAATCTTTGATACTTTGTTAATGTGAATTCGATTATCTATGTTTTTTATCATGTGATGATGATTTAAGAGTCTCCTTGCACTAAAATTTTGGAGTATCCCCGACTCCAAGAAATTTCCAATACAGTGACAATGTTGGTAAGTTCTATTGCATTATTGCAGTTTATACCCATAGAACAAAAATACATATATAGCGGATGATTGTTGTGATCTTTGATAGTTCTCTAAATCTTTTTGGTCTTGGGTTTCCTTTCTATGCTCTATCAAAGTTGAGTTTTAGGAAATAATGGGAGGGGGGGGGACCAAACAAAAGGTTGTTAGGCAAGAGAGGAGGGGGGAGGATGCGGGGAGGAGGAGGTTGGAAGGGATGATATGGAAACATTGGAGGAGTTGAGCTTTAGTTTCAAGGGATTTCTAGTTAGAGGGAGACTAGAGGAGAGCAAGGATGGTTCCTTTAGTGTTGGTTAGGATAGAGTTACAAAAAGGGTCAATAAGAAAAGAAGAGTATTTAAATATTCTCCAACTTCCCTCTTTCCAGATTGCCCGAAATATAAAAATTTGGGCGAGCTTCCATATGTAGTTTAGAACTTGGTTGTAAAAAGTGCCTTTGTGCCAATTAGAAATGGTATTTGGGATACTGAGGGGTTTTTTGTGGGAACAAGGGAGGTTATTCTCAAGATGCGCCCAAATATCGAAATAGAAGGAATATTGTTAAATAAATGCTCTATTTTTTCTTAGTGAAAAAAGAATATAGGGAATTTAGGTGGCCCTTGATAACTCCAGTTGAATAAGTTTTCCCATGATAAAGTTTTGTTTTGGAACAACAGGAATAGAAAGAAGGTTATTTTTGGCAAATAGTATTGCTTCCAAATTTTTACCCATACTTCTTCTACATGTATTGAATGATGGCCTGCTTCCAAGAGATAAGCCTCCTAGATAGTGAAGGCGCCTTTTGTGATATATCTCCTCCCCATATAAGTTTATATTTATGATTGGATATAGGGACCCTTCTTAGTTGGAGGTTGCTCCAAAACTACTACTAGTGATCTTCCTCTCGTTTAGATTGCTAGAATTTAGGTGGTAACCATTAGTGCCATTGGGATGAGGTCTCAACATTGTGCCAATAATTAACAAGTATGGTGTAGCCTTGTGATATGTTATGTTCTATCATATTATTGAGATTTTTTTTTTCTTTGAGTTTTGGGAATTGCTATGAGAATTCCCCCCAGAGCATGGCCAAGTTACCATCCTTGACTTCCCAAAAATAATGTTGATTGATTAAGCGCATGCCCCTATTAGATAAGGATCATATATGTGAGGCATATAGAGGAGCTTAAACATATTAGATGATGTGAGGAAGTATGGGGATAACAGTTATGATTATAGATACATTTCCATAAATTAATACCTCCTTAAATCCATTGCCATTAAATTTTGGTGCCTAAAGCTCTTGCCATAGTTGATGGATCATGTAATCTAAGCCTTCCTTTGAATTTTGATTTGTAGAGCTTGTCCAAAGCAACTTTGGCCCATTTGTGTTGTATATTGGAGCCTTGGCAAAGAAATTTACATTGAATTTGATTGAAGTCCAGAAGGATCAATGTTGATTCCATTAGCATAGAGCACAAGTAAATGGAAAGGGCTTGAAACGTACATTTTAATAATACTAGTCCACCTGTAATCTTCAAAGTATGGAAGGACTATCATTCCCACTTACTTTTAACTTTTGATATTAGGTCCTCCTATATACTCCATCTCAAAGAGTTCTCAGCCAGTGTAGTGCTAAAATATTTCAATCCGAGCTTTCCTTTTTGGAAACCCATGATATTAGCTTTATTTCATTGTATTGGGAATTGAGTGTTGAAGAAAAAATAAAGGACTTAGATTTATTAACATCCCAACCTAAGGTGAGCAAGAAAGTCTCCAAAATGGAAGAACTTGCGAGATATTTAGATAAATAATATTCTAATCCCCATACTGTCATCCACAAAATGTTGATGAGTGAGTGGTAGGTCTTCTCCAAAATGGAGGAGGCCTTGGAGTGAATCCATGGTTGTCACTGCTTTGAGGGACCACCCTAGTCCCTCCACATCTAAGATGAATATAAACAGTAAAATAGGGCCACCTCGCCAGATGTTACATGAGGATTTCAACTGGGTTGGGAACCATTGACAATAATTTAAAAGGAAGAATAAGGTATAAGGTTCCCAATCCATTTTATCTATTCCATGGAGAAGCCAAAAGCACGAACGATGTGGAAATAAATATTTCCAGCTGAGCTTATAAAAATATTTTGAGAGGTCAAGCTTGAGAAACATATTTGGTTTATGTTGAACCTTAAATGAGTGGATGACCTCATCTGCTACAATACTACAATCAAGGATTTGGTGACCTTTTATGAACCGGGTTTGCTCAAGTGATATTAGCTTGGGAAGGAGAGGCTTGATTCGACTCACAATTATTTTTGTTATAATATTATATATAAAAATGTTGTAAAGAGAAATGGGTCTATATCCATTTGGCTCTTCGACTTTTTATTGAATCAAAACTAATGTGAGAAAGGTAGCATTGAGAGATTTTAGAATGGGTCAAGTTCTCTTGGATTCTTCCACTACAATCCAAACATCTTTTCAAACAATAGGCTATCAAACTTGAAATAATTCTATGACAAAGTCATCGGAGCCAATGGATTTATTACTTGGCATTTCATTGACAGTTGCCTCTACTTCATTAAGAGTGATTTCCTTGAGAAAGGCTTCATTTTGCTTGGTACTAACTAGGAAAGGTATGTGTTATGTAAAGTGGAGAATCACTTTGGACCTATTTTGAGGTGGCCCCTTTAGAATATTTTGATAGTAGAAAATCAACTCCTTAGTGATATCTTGGAATTCATGTAGCTTATCATGTGCTTGATGTTTTATGGAATCTATTTCGATATGGTGGCGATGCTAAATCATTTATTTATGGAAGAAATTTGTGTTCATTTCCCTTTCTTTGTTACAACAAACTAGTTTATGTTTCCATAGGAGGTCCTCCTATTTTCTATGATCCTCAAGATTGGTGAGGGTAATGGATTCTTCCTCAATTAGAGCTTTAAATATTCCATGTAGGAAAACTTATTGTTGTACAATATTTATTTTTTACTCCAACTTGTGTTTCTCCAAAAATATATTGTCAAATTTGGATTTATTCCAAATTTTGAGCTACCATTTAATGTGCTTCAATTTTTTTTGGAGCCTATATATGGAAGAGCCTTATATGCCTTGCATTCATCCGCACCATTCCTTAATGTTTTCTCAAAAATCAAGGTGTTTTAGCATGGATCTTTCAAATTGAAAAGGATTGTAGCACAACCTAGATTATATGTCAATACTTAGGCACATCGGCTAGTAGTCTAATCTATGGCTTGAGAGAATGACAACCTCTAGAAAGATATCCCAAGGAATTATAGATTATGTGACTATAAATGATTCCAATTTTCATGGCATCTACTGCTCTCCTCCCCTAAGGTTATTCCAAGTGAATGTTTTGTTGATGGTATAAAGATCGACCATGTATAGGTTGGACATTAGTTCTTGTAATAGAGCATATTCTGCATCAAGCCTTTTAATACATCTTTGTTTCTCATTTAATGAATTAATAAGATTGAAATCCACACTAAGAATTTAAGGCACAGGGGAAATGAGATGACATGTTCTAGTTATTGAATGAAGGAAGGCGAACTTATCTCTTAAGGAGGCTCAGTCATAAACATTAGATAGGAAACATGTTTCTATGGATCCAGTTAGCATGAATTGGATTGTTAGAATATGATAGGAAGCGATCATGTTTAGGACTTGAATTTACTAGGAATTCCATTTGATAACCAAACCATTAGAGTTACCTTGGGCATCTATGGCTATCACAAGACAATCATTACCCCATTTACTGACCATGCTAGAGAGGGATTTACTTAATGATTTAGTCTCCTATATCATCATCACTTCAAGAGTTTCAGATTTCCATTTTTCTTTGAGAAGCATATGTTTACCCTTATAGTTTAGTTCCTAGATATTCCACAAGATGGTCTTCATTTTGGGGGTATGTTGGAGGCTGGGAATACATCTTTTATTGCTATGATATGCCATGAATTGACCAACATGCCCCCAAGTTCATGCATATGTTGTAGAACTTTTTTCTACCCTTTTTTATTTTCCTCTCTATGTGGATTTGTTTGGTCTTTTAGAGGTTGAGGTTGGATTTCGAGCATGCTAGAGTTGGAGTGACCAATAACTCTTTTCACAATCTATTGGAGAAATTTTAAGTACACCCTACCTAAGAATTTAACTTGGTGTTCAAGGAAAGAGAAGGGGTCTTTCCCTTTCCATGGTTTTCCAAGTTTGAAAAGTCAAGGGATTTAAGTTCCATTTCATCTAAGGGGTCGAGAGACATTTTAGGGATATCTAACAAAGCGACTTGGGGTTTGGAGTGGGGTGGAAAAGGAAGCAGGGGTTCAACGATGGAGGTGGGATGGGTCATGGAGGTGGGCAAGGGAAGGGTTGAATCCTACATCTCCACCATTGGTTGTGGTTTGAGAGGAGGAGGGCTAACAACATCTAAATATGAGAGAGGTTCGAAGGGGCTTTGAGATGAGGGTCCCTCTTTGGAAGTAGGCATTGAGGGTTCTCAAGTCAAAGGCGCAGTGTTAATGCATTTTCTCCCCACTTTCATAATCATGTTCACATCTTAGGCCGAAGGAAAAACAAAGGTAGAACTTGCAAGGAAATTTCATTATAGATGGCCATATTCATGGCAATGTTTTCATATGAACAAGATGTGCTGGTAGTCAAGAGTTTTCTGAGAGCTCATTGTGATAATATATCTTGATGGACTCTCGGAGCAGCATTGAAATGTTCATATACACATAAATTCTAGAGTAGAAAATATATTTGGACTTCTTAGTTACTTATTAGGTCTTGAGGTATTGGCCAAGAGCATTCCCAATTCCTTTCAAGTTCTCCTTGTACCAAAAATCTCGCAGCAAAGAGTACATGTGAATCCATAATGGGGCATCTATGAGGGTTTCCGTGAGCTCTTGAGTGTGGAAACAAATTCACTATAGGAAGAAGAACTACTCCCTTTGCCAACATTTTCTATAGGAAGAGTGGTAGATGGATCACTAATTATTTAGTAGCTAGGGTTTGGTTTCTATCAAGATTTGGTAAAGCTCTTTCTTCTTGGTCATAAGGTTAATGTATAATAAAAATATTTTTCAAATAAATATAATTTAACAAAACTATTTTTAATAATTTTATTTTATAATTTTGGGAGATGTGCAAGAACATGAAAGACTAGATAGCATTGAGTAGTAAATTTGCAACAAATCCAATTTTGTACATTCAACCATTTCAGACAAGTCTTTTTTATGGTTTCCATTAATTTATGATTTTTTTACTTCACTCAAATTTTATCGATATTTACCAATATTATAACATAATAATATCTTTATCAACAAATTTTTTATATATAAACCTAAATTAAAAAAAAAAGGAAAGAGAGAGGATTTTGTGGTCATTCTAATTTCCAATTTAACACACCATAACAAAATATTTTGATATTAATATAATCTGATTTTATTAATAAAAAAAACTTTTAAATAACCCACACAAAATTATCTATATAACTAAGTTAAAAATTAAAATATTACTTTATTTTGGTTTCATTCCCGTTTAACCAATATCTCACTTCGAATGACATAACATACACAGATTAAATTGTTCCCGCACATCAAAAAATATTATTAAACATCAAAGCGTGAAGTACCCTAATAAACAAGATGTAAATTTGATGTGACTTACGAAAAGATTACCGTCATGAAAGTGATGTCATTGAAATGATAGTCAGTGGGGACTTAACTGATTAATAATTAGTTATGGATTAAGGTCAAGGGAAAAAATATAAAATAATAACGCTGATGTGATGTCAGTGAGAAATCCAAATATAAAGATGATAATATCTAAAGCTTCTCATATGGATAAAAGAATATATTTAAAAAAAATTAACAAAATGACTTTTTAAGTTTACCAATTTTTAAGAAGAATTTACATTAAAAAAATTAATAATAAAAATTGAAAAATGTTCACAAATATTTATAAGAATATTTTAAATTAAAAAAATAATATTTAAGAAATATGTTATAAAGTATTTTTTTCTAATAAATTTCTCTCGCCAAATATAAAATTTGAAAAGTCTAGAAATACATTAATAGTAAATTAAGAAAGAGAGCTTTTACATTATTATTTTTTTTTTCCATTTTGTAAGGTAATTTAAAATTAATTCCACTAAATGTTATATGAATAATAAATTTGGCAATGGGATTTTGAGATATGGTTGACAAAGGTAAGGATGAGTAGGAGGAGTAATGATAGAGGATTCATGTGACCAACAAAGTGGGAAAATCTTGTCTTGGCCACAGACTTGGTGGGAATGAGATTTAGATGTTGAATCAATTGACCTTTTTTTGGATATTTGTAGTAGGTTTGTTAGGGTTTGTAGCTATTTGTTAATCCTAGTGGATTGTCAAAAGTTTGAACAATGCATACAATTTGGGAAGCATAGATCAGGTCTATGGTTGAGCTAGCATGTATAGGGGAACATGGAGGTAGAAGAGCAAGTAGATTATGAACTTTAGGGAAGTGGGGATGGATTAATCTAGCTAAGCACCCATGAATTGCTTTCAAAGATAGTTGGGGTCAACTATGTGGACATTGTGGGATCAATTTCACTTTTATAAGAGATTTCTAAGGCATCAACTATGGTAGAGGCTCAGGGTTTCGTTGGAGGGATAGATGCAAAGGTGTTTGTTTTAGATGATCCAAACTTGAGGTTTCTTCAGGTCCCGAACTTAGGAGCTAAGGTTTGGGACCAAACCTCTTAAGGATTTTCATGGGGTTTCACATCAACTCTACATCCATCCCTTTCATATGTTTTGCAACTCTTTCCTAACTCTCATTTGGTGGGACAGGTTGAGTAGTTTCTCCTTGGGGTTTTAGGGGGTTCTAAAAATTTAGAAAAAATATTTTCTTCAAATGGGTTCCTAGATCTGGTTTTTCCTCACACCACAAAGTCCTTGTCGACCTTTGAAAGAGTGATTTCTCCTATAGAGGTTCTTCAACTAACCTTAATCATTTTTATCAATAAGTTGTTGGCAGCGAAAGGTGGAGAGATAGATAAATCTATTGGAAGTGGAGATAAGGTCTCCAAGAAAGAAGGACCTAAAATAATTGAAGGTGAAAAAAACTCCTTGAGAGGAAAAGTTGCCAATTCGAAATTGAAGAAAAGTCATTGTTTGAAGAAAAAAAATCTCTTGAAGTTAAAACCAGTTTTGGGGGAAGATATCTTGATGTGGAATGTTATTGATATGGAAAAAGATCCTTATGGGGAGAGCTATAGGTTGGAACTTCAATTTCAACATGATTAGAGGATGGGCATAAAATGATTTAAACCCTAACATCAAAATCATTTTTGGAATTTCTATGTTAGCAAAAGGATGGATTCAATTAAATTTTTAGAAGCACTCTGAAGTGGTTTGGACATCACATAATGTTTGGAAAACTGATTCTACCCTAGTTCATTTTCAATTTTGGACTCCACGTTATGATGAAAGTAGGGAAAGGATGGACATTGTCCCAACTTGGGTATATTTTCCTAGTTTACCTTCAAATAATTGGGAAAATAATGAATTTGATATATTTAGGGAATTTCTCTAGGGACTTATTTGGAACATGAATCTTCTTATGAACAATCTAATGACAAATTTTTGGCTATAATTATTGTGAATATATATCTTTAGGATAGGGTGGCAAAGATGATGGACATTGAGAAAGGAGAGGAAAAATGGACATTATTGGCTACAAAGGTGTTCCTTTTAAGTGTAGAAGATGTCACACATATAGATATTTTTTCAAAGATTTAGAGCTTCCATTGCACAAGAAAGAATGTGATTTTAGGATTCAGAAAAACAAGAATCATGTCTTAAACATTCTAGTTTTGAGGAAGTAGGTGCAAGCTTCCATTGCATAAGAAGGCCCACGATATTAGAATTCCAAAAACCAAGAATCATGTCTTGAAAATTGCAGTCACCAGGGAGTTAGTGTAGCAGGTTGAGGTTCTCGAATAAGTCCTTAAAGAAGGAAATGATGGGACAATGTTCATGTAATTAATGAACACAACCTCATAAGAGAAGGTTATTTTGAGGTTGGTGGAAGTGGGTTTGAGACATGTGTTGAAGGAAGATATTAGTCCAACTTGATTTTCTATTTCTTCTTCCATTCATGTTACTTCTTTAGTTAACTCTTTTTTAGATGGGGAGGAAGTTGGGGTTTT
>APFE030808901.1:0-15498 GCA_000404065.3 Pinus taeda
TACCTCCATCCATTTGTAAATCATGGGTGAACATTGAACTTCAAAACTGTGATTGGAAAAGGATAAGTTAATACTTTATTTATTTTAAGTGATTAAAGCATGATTTTTATTTATAAAAGGGCTTGAAAAATTTGAAATTACTTTTATAAAAAGGAGTAGCCATCATTTATTTTTTGAGAGATAATATGTAAATGAGCTTTTATTGAGAGATAAGGTGTATTAAATGTTTAGGAGAAATAAGGTGCATTAAAGTTCTTTTTATTAGAGAGAAAAGGTGTGTTTTTATTAGTTTTAAATAAGTGATAAGTTTTGGAGAGATAAGGAGTATTTATAATTTTTTTGTGTAAGGGAGTCATAAGTAATTTTGTGGAGTGATAAGGTGATATTTTGTTTGTAATTTTGGAGCGATAAGTGAATTTGTTTTGGGTGAAAGACATTATTGTAATACAAAATAATATTTTACTTTGAGAGTGATTAATTCACTACTGGCAGTTTTTTGAAGACAATTTGATGCCAAGGAGTTATCAGTCCATGCTTGAGACACCTCACTGAAGACATTGTCATGATGATGTATATTGAAGATTAAAAACAACATATATTTTTTTGGTGATTGTGTCATAGATCTATTCGAAATTGAATAAGGGGATCATAGGTACACACTGTGTCGTGAATGTGCTTGCCTGATTTGAGTCGAATTTGTAAAACACTCTCTTTATTATGCTTAAACAAAACAACTACATGCAAATAAGAAAGTTTACTATACAAGTCATCGATCAAGTTACTAAAATCAAAGATTCCACAATAAATTAAGTTCATAAGCACAAAGCGTCACATCACCGACTTGATAAAAGTAATATACTACAACAATATTTCACAACAGCTAATTCACGCATCAAGTTAAGGATGCTACAAAATCAAGCATTTCAAGCCAAATCAACATCATCAACACTTTTTGTCTCACTTGCAGATAAACATTTTTTAATTGAATTGTATGGGTGAATTTTTGGTTGTAACTGACACCATCATTTGATCTGTTAAAGTGCATCATTAAGTCAAGTCAGTTGTTACTTGAACATTGAATTTATCATTTGTCATTTGGGTACATTTTTTACAGTGTTCAACACCCATCATTTTATAGCACATTCAGTGCATCACTAAGTGCAGTAATCACCTAAGAGTTCAAGACAACAGGTGTTTAAAGCATGTGATACCAATCAAGCAAGTGAGTGTGTCATTAAAAACAATCAAGCCAAAAAGTATTTCAAGTAAAAATAATAAAGTAAGCAAGCGTGTTCATAAAATAATCAAGAATCCAATCATCATCAAATGAGCGTGACTTCTAATCTTCAAGTAAGCATCAAAACAAACATGTGTCTATAGCAAGTGTGCTAAGATCAAGTGAGCATGTCAAGTAACCAAATTAAGTACGACAGTATAATGCACAACAAGCGAGCTTGTGTAAAGTTCATTAAAACATTCATAAAGTTCCTTTCAAGGAAAGTGATTGTCATCAAGTGAGAATTAAGTCAATAACTCAAGCAAGAGTTTAAAGCATTAGCAATCAACAAACAATACAACCGACCCTGTCATTTTAGTGATCAACTCAAGTGTGCAATTTTCAAGCACGACTTTTATGACAAGTGAGCCTGACTTCAAAGTAAGCAAGAAAACATGGCGACACACATTCAGTTGTCCCACATTATTAACAATTTAATGTTATCATTGGCTGAAAACATGGTGCACATTAGCAAAACCACTCTTGCTGGCATTCAAGTGCATATTCAACATCCATATGAAATGATTGAGTTCCTTCAAATCGAGACTCAACTTCTGAGAACATAGTTGCAAGAGAAGCATGTTGCTTCTAAGTCTTTGACCAATCCAGATATAGTTGTTCATTTGAACTCATTCATCCAACTAGCTTCAAGTGTTGAACCTGTTCCAATGCAACTTTCTTCCAAACCCATCATCAAGCCCTGGGAAGAAATCCAAAGTACTCGAAAACAATGCAGCTTAGGATATGTCGAAGATGACAACAATTTACATATCCCTAATTATTTTGAGCCCATTTAGTTCGTCAGTGCCAGATTACCTGAATAAATCACCTTAGCAAGTTCTCAGCCACTTGTAGACCGAATTCAATGCACACAAACTCAAGTTGCAGTCAAACCGAAATTTTCTCATTGTCAAAGAACCAGTCATATGGAAGATCAGTGTTTTGATCTCCATCCTTGTCACCATTGTGGCAAGTAGAATCATTCATTAGAAAAATGCTTCAAACAAGACCAACCTTCCAGATTGAAGATAAATTATTCATGGATTGATCCCTGGGAATGGTCACCCACAGCCAGAAGATTGTACAAGTTTTACAATTAGATTCACTCACACATATTGCAACCAACAGTCAAATGAAGATGGTACTCTCATGCTGTTGAATGGGGGAGTACACTAGTGAGACACTCCTAAACCTACAGGGGGGGCTCAGATATATTTTGGAGAAAATTGCCTCTCCTTTCATCTAATAAATGGGGGAAAATGTCAATAAAATTGACAAGTGGTTGTTAGACTGAAAGTCTCAAAAACATTAGAGAAGAAACCAATGGGCATCTTCATCAGCCAGTGGGCGATCATCATCAGCAAATACGCCAGTGAGCATTCATCAAATTGTGTAAGTGGACACTAGATGTTGTTTTCAAGTAAAGGATAGTTGGATCCTTTTGTGGCTTGGCAAGTGATGGAGTTTTCAAGCAAAATTTAGAGATGAATCAGACTTGCAGCTGATTCATGTTCTCTTCAGATTTGAGTTTTCTTCAGCATCCAGATTTGGCGGTTTTTTTAGGCAAATGATTTTTGAGGAGCAACTTGAGAACTTAGAAGATGGTTCCTTGTTCTTTTTGGATTTATCATTGAAGGGGGGAATGTTAGCCCCACTCTCTTAAAAATTATTATAAATCCAAATAAAATAATTAATTAAATTAAATCATGAGAGTTAGTTTCTCAAACTAAGGAGTTTAGTTAGGAGGAGATATTCTCTCCAACTAGCTCTCCTAAATTAGTGTGTAAGTTGAGAAATAGTCTCAACCAAGTGATTCTAAGATAGACACACTATATTAAGACCACTTGCTCATGTATTTAAATGTATTATTAAATTATTTAAATAAGAGAGAATTACATGAGTATGAGAGACCACATGATGGCTCTTTGCCTTTTCCGCCATGTCAATTTTCTATGTGTGTGAGTATTTATTTTATGTGTGTGTTTAATATGGTTGAGTGAGTTTCTTCATTTGGGACAATATTTGGCATGTATGTTTCACTCTTATTACTCTATTTGGCTTACAAGGTCCATGTGAAATGTGCTTTACACTATACCTCCTTGGAATTCCAAAGATTTGCTAGGAAAACTTCTCTTGTCACTAATTGTAAAGACATGGGTGCTTTGTGATTGGTTTGATGGGTTATATTTTTTTTAAAGTTGAAGGATATTAGTGAGCAATTCACTAAGATACTTTTCTATCGAGTCTCTACATTGTTTATATGCGTTTCTTTAACCGTATAATAGATATTTTGGGAAAAAATCATTTTGTATTGCTAACTTGAGCGATTGTAGGCTTGGTTAAGGATTCTAAAATAGTTAGTTCAAATATGAATGAAGAAAGCTATCTATCTATCTATCTGGATCTTCTAATCTCTCTATCTATATATCTATCTAGTATAAATATATATAGTAATATATATATATATATATATAATTATATATAGTAAGAGATATATAATATTTACTTAATTTATAATTATTAACACCGATACATATGCATTTTATCTGTTTAAGATTTACTTAGTTTATAATTCTTTGCACCTGTACATATGTATTTTTAGTTAGTAATAATCTTGTATTTACACATGGAAGGTGAATGCCATCCCTTTTCAAAATATCTTTGCATAAATAGATAAACATAAATCAAAATCTTTAATATGTTTCATAAAAACCAATCATTGATACATTTAGACTTTCCTTGTCATTTCCATGACTAGAGGTCACCTATAATTTTGCATGCATTCCCATTTTCTTTAAGTTTTCCATCTGGTTGAAACCATTTTATTTTAAATGTTCTTACTATAAATGCAACTTCAATTTCAAAATTTCCATAAAAGGATAGTACAAAATATAAATATCAAGATGAAAGTAGACACCCGTTCCCATGTTCCTTGAATTTTCTATCTTTATTAAAATCCATAAAATTGTCAATGTTCTTACAATAAAGACAAATTCAAAGTCAAAATTTCCATGAGATGATACGCCCAAATAGAAAGATCAAGATGAAAGTAGACTATATTTAGCCATTTTCTAAAAGCACCATAAATGTGTTTTTAGATCAAGATAAAAGTAGATAATATTTATTATAGTTTTTGTTCTTGTAGTGAATTTTTTATAATACAATTTATAAAGAACATTATCTTCAATAAAAATTAAAACGAAGAAGATAAGCGATCAATTTACCAATTTACTAGTAGAAATGTAAAAGTAACAAGAAAAACCAATTGACCATAAACTTATACATTCCAATACAATGGTATTTTTAACTTCAAAACAAAGTAAATGTTCAGTTTGTTGTTCCAATATGCCTGGTTTGCATTAACATTAAAGCAGAGTTAAATGTTTAATTTGTTATTTAGATATGTCTAGTTTGCATATTCGCTGCATTTTGATGCTATCTCTATTTATGAGATTTGAACATCATTACTATTATCTAATTTTTAATGTGAATTTACTTAATAATATATTTATTTTCTCTCTCTCTCTCTCACATAATTATTTTAATAAATTATTATAGTGAAACATTTCACCTACTTAAACTATAAAAATATTTCTTAATACAATTTTTTAAATGAAGGGACACATACACTTTAAAACTACTATAATGGAAAATCTCACAAAAGTATGATCTCATAGTCTGCATCCTCCCTTCTTTCATTAGCTCAATCATGGTGGAAGGGGCCACATTGTTGAATCATGCATCACATTTTTTCTTTGGATTAATAATGGATCTCAACATGCATATATGAAAGGTGGTAACTTGAGAAACATATTGAGTTCACAATGCAACTATATCCAAAATTATAATGACTACATTCAATAGTAGGATGCTTGATCAAATCTTTAATAAAATATTTCATTTACTAACATCAATTAATTATAGAAGAACAAAGATAATAAATAATAAATGCGTCAAAGACTATTATATCATATTAGATCTCATGAGGCATATATGAAAAGTGGTAACTTGAGAAACATACCGAGTTCACAATGCAACTATATCCAAAATGATAATGACTACATTCAATAGTAGGATGCTTGAGCAAATATTTAATAAAATATTTCATTTACTAACATCAAGTAATTATAGAAGAACAAAGATAATAAATAACAAATGCATTAAAGACTATTATATTTTCTAGCCTAAATACAAATGTCTTGTTGTTACAAGATGAAATATATGCAATTTTAGTTTATTTCAAATTAGCTATATTTAACTAAGCTATAGGTACTAGCTACTATGTAGCCCTTGTTAATTTAGGGTAACTATGACTTGACTCTAAGTGACTTTTATAAGATTACTAAATTAAAAACTTTAGTTGATATAGAAAGTTTAAATGGTATTGAGTATGGCTAGTTGGTAAATTGGCTCTTGGATAGAAAGCGGGAACCGAAGCCAAGGTGGATTTTAGGAAAGAGCAGAAAGCGAACAACTAGGGTTACAGAGTGTGGTAGGAGTTTTCGGGCATGGAAGGGCGTAGAGGAGGGAGCACAAGGAGGCAGTGGCCAATAAGGGCAAGAAACCTCCAGAAAATGTTAGAGGCACTGTTGAGGAAGGAAGAAGAAGTCTTGAAAAGGAAATAGAAGAAGGCACCAAAATGAAGGAGAAATAAAGCACAAAAGACAAGGAGGAAGAGGACAAAAAACATGGAACAAACGACAAAAAAACAAAAGGGACCTTGTAGACCTAAAGATGAAATCACTCCTAGAGTAGTTTTAAATGATCAAACGCTGCAGGCGCACAAGGATCACATGAGAAATTATGCGATCATATGCAACTTCATGGGTCTATGGCCCACTGAAAAAGCTTTACAAAATTCGATAAAATACCACTGGAAACCTAAAGGGAGCATTGATCTACATCTTGGGTGAAAGGGATTTTTTACTGTGGTGTTCACAAATATTGAAGACAAAGACAGAGTGTTTGAAGGAAGGCCCTAATTCTATGTAGCAGCAGGGCTCTACATGTGGCCATGGATGATGAATTTTGTCTCGGAGCGCAAGACTTTTACTGTGGTCCCGGTCTAGGTAACACTCTATTCTCTACCTCTTGATTATTGGCAAATGAAATCGTTAGCGCCCATATGCAATAAATTAGGTAGGTTTGTCAAAACTTTTGAAGCCACAAGAAGGGGAAAATACACCTCCTTTGAAATGATATGTGTGGAGATGGATCTATCCGAAGCTCTTTTGGATGAGGTAATCTTGGAAGTTTTTGATGAAGAATGGGTGCAAACAGTAGACTACAAACATATTCCATTTAGATGTTGTAGATGCCATGAACATGGGCACCTTCTCAGAGACTGCCCCCTCAGTAAAGCAGAGAACAAAAGCAAAACGAACACAGTGAAAGATACCGATAGCTTTTAGAAAGTGGTACATAGAGGAAAAGGCGGTAAAAGAGGGCCAAGGCAACACCAAAATGAAGGACTACAGGTTAGTCAGAACCAGTTCCAAGTTCTTGAAGAGGATGATAAATAGAAATAGATCATGATGAGTGACACAGAACCAGAAATGGATCAGGAAATGACCCAAAGTGAGATGGAACTAGAGGACCATGAGCTACAAGAGATACTTGATAGAGAACACCTAGATCTGGAAGGGTTCTTGCTTAAGGGAACAATCGGTGGGGTAGATTCGTTACCTCAACAAGAGTTCAGTAGAATACAACAGTTGTTTTTATGGAAAACTCAGGCTAAGGGATTGGAGGGGGAAAGACACTGACAGGCAGAGTAATGAAGGTGTGAAAATGTTAAAAACTACTCCAAGATTAGCACCTAGGAACGCAGGAAAGAAAAGAGGTAGAAAAAAGTAGAACGAGCTTTTGATGGAATGTGGAAAGCTCATGATAGACTCAGGTAAGATGAAAAATCTAGTCAGTTACTCCTTTACAAATATTTAATTATGAAGTTCACACCTTGGAATATAAGAGGTCTAAGCAGTAAAAGAAAATAGAGAATGCTTAGTAATAGACTGAAACATGCATCTCCGGATATAATTTTTATCCAGGAAACAAAATGTTCCATTCAAAATTTAGGGCCAATACATAGCAATTGGCTCAATAGATTTGAGTTTCTAGAAGCTAAAGAAGAGAATACAACAGGTGGCATACTCACCCTCTGGAATCCCCAAAAAATAGGAATAATAGATGCTGAGGCATCGAGAAATTATTTATCTCTGGTAATTCTGCCTGTAGGAGAAAGGGACACCTATCTAGTCACAAATGTTTACGGCCCTCAAAGGATAGATGACAAACTCAGGTTTATAGAGTCCCTTGAGGATCTTAGGGTCAGACATGCAGAGAAACCTTGGATCATGGGAGGGGACTTCAATATGATCAAGTCTCTTTCGAAAAAAAAAGGAGGAACTAGAGCCCTAAGTAAAGACTCTTTAGCCTTTCAAATCTTTTTAGAAAATATGAAGCTAGTTGACATTGAAACAAACAATGGCCTCTTTACATGGAACAATAAAAGGGGAGGAGATTCCCAGGTAGCCTCCAAGTTAGATAGATTCATTATCTCTGAGGATCTTATGCTTATAGATAAGGAAATAATAGCATGAGCTTTTCCCTTTGGAGGCTTAGATCACTGGCCAGTTCAAATGAATATCCAAGGCATTGGCACCCTAAGGAACAGACCTTACATATTTGAGAATATATGGCTTTCACATCCAGAATTCATCTGCAATATTGAAAAATGGTGGGTAGAAGATCTACATATTCAGGGAACAAGAATGTTCCTTCTTCACAAAAGATTAAAGCACATAAAGCTGAGGCTAAAAGACTGGAATAAGAATGAATTTGGTAATATTTTTGTTGGAAAGAAAACTATTGAAAAAAAAATGCAAGAACTCAACCAAACTATGATCAAGGAAGGCTTTGATAAAGACATAAATGATCAAGTGGAGAGACATAATCAAGAATGGGAAAATTTGTGTAAATAAGAGGAAATATTTTGGAGATAAAATCTAGAGTTAAATGGCTAAAAGACGGAGAGAGTAATATTAGATTCTTCCATAGATCCACCATTGCAAAAAAAACTCACAACAGGATCTCTTCGATCAAGAATGAAGGTGGGTAGATACAACAATCCCATAAGGATATAGAAGCAATGTTAGTTCATCACTTCTGAGGCCTAGCGCAGGAAAACAATCAAGAAAGAGAGCCTTACATCAGGGACTTAACCAGACATATTCCCAAGCTGGTATCCAGAGGGGATAATTTCAATCTTAATAGGCCAGTGACTGAAAAAGGAGGTCAGTGAGGAAGAAATGCAAAATAGAAAGGCACCAGGCCCGGATGGATTCATTGTGGATTTATTTAAAGCTTGTTGGAATATTGTAAAACAGGACATTTTGAGTGTAGTAGAGAATTCCAGGCTGAACAAAACTATTTTGAAGGTGCTCAATACCTCCTTCGTCTCCATGATCCCTAAACAAGTCAATGCCCAAACACCAGAAAGGCATGGACCTATTGCTTTATGCAATGTGGTCTACAAGATAATATCCAAGATGGTGGCCAACATACTTGAACCTTTGCTTCCTACTCTAGTTTCGGGGGAACAATCCAGCCATGTAGAAGGAAAAAAAATACTAGATAACATCATTCAAGCTCATGAGATGGTTCACTCGTTAAGTAGCAAGAAGAAAGTGGGTATGATCATGCAACTAGACATAGCCAAAGCTTATGATAAAGAGAACTAGACCTACATCAAGAAAGTGCTTATGATGTTTGGATTTGATCATAATTGGATCAGATGGGTCATGGCCCTCGTGACTTCTTCCAACTTTTCAATTCTGGTTAATGGCTCTCCCTCTGACGTTTTTCTCCCTTTAAGAGGCCTTAGACAAGGAGATCCGCTCTCTCCTTTTCTCTTCATCCTCATGATGGAATGACTATAACAATCTATCAACCATGCTAGAGTAAGGGGAAAAATTGAGGGCCTTCAACTCTTGGAGAATGGACAAGCTTTGACCCATCAACAATTTGTAGATGACACCATGTTACAGGGAATCCCCACGGTCAAGGAGACTCTAACATACAAACAAATATTGAATGACTTTGCTATGGCTTTAGGTATGGAAGTTAATCTTTCCAAATCAAAAATCTTTTTCTTTAATACCAATATTTCTATTCAAAGAAATATCTCTAGAATCCTTGGATTTCAAAGGGATTCCCCCCCTTCTAAGTATTTGGGAATCCCTCTAACTGCTAAACCTTTGCACAAGAGCATTTGGGAACCTTTGATCAATAAGATGCAGGATAAAATCAGAAAATGGACCATCAGATCTTTAAATTTGGCTAGTAGATTGGTGCTAACAAAGGTTGTGCTTCAAGAAATCCCAGTTTTCATGCTATCAGCACTCCTAGCTCCAAAGGGAGTCTTGCAGCAATTTAGAAATATCCAAAGAGACTTTCTCCGGGGAAAGGAAGAAACAAGGAAGAAATGGGTCTTAGTCTCAAGGGAAAAGAACTGTAAACCTAGGAACCAAGGAGGCCTAGGGATGGATGATCAGAAGATTCTTAGCAACGTTCTAGGGGCCAAACTATGGTGGAATTGGGTTAAAGATCCTCAAACTCAATGGGCAAGCATCTGGAAAGAAAAATATGCCATCTCTTGGGAATATAATGACCTCATAAGGATGTCTAGAAATATAAAGGGATCACCCATCTAGAACAAGGCCTGGGAAAATAGGGGCTTACTTCAAAAAAATAGTTTTTGGGAAATCAGAGAAGGAGATCTAGCACTATTCTGGGAAGAAAAATGGCAACAAGAACCAACTCTATTTAAAGAGGAATTTTTGGGCCTCAAGCACAAGACAGACACCCAAGGCTTAATAAAGGTCAATGACTTTTGGGATCATACTCACAATACAGGAAAATCAAGAACCTCGAGAAACATAGATTGCAGGGATGAAAGACCCATGAACATGAAAGCAGAGGCTCTCAAGAGAATATTGGACTAGAGGATGATTTTAGTAACTCAGGGGCATGACCAACTAAGATGGGGCAGTAACAAAGAAGGCACCTTTAATATTAAATAAGCAAAAGGCATTCTCCTTGAACTGTAGTCCCATGCTCCAGATCGGACCTCGTAGAACCTCTGGAGACAACAAGGGTGAATGAAGATTAAACTCTTGATGTGGTTGGTGCATCATAAGAAAATCTTGACCTGGGACAATATTAGAAAGAGGGGTACGATGGGGCCCTCCAGATGCCAACTCTATGAAGACCAAGAGGAGACAATGGAACATCTTCTTAATAGTTGCATTTTCACCTCCAGGTTATGGGACACATTTGCCACCATTTTTAACGAGACCGACATAGACAAAGAAAGTATCACTAACACCCATAGCAATTGGAGAAGAAATTTTTCGGATTATGAAGTTCTAAACTCTGCTTGGGATCTTGTGCAAAGCTTTATCATATGGAATGTTTGGAAAGAAAGGAACAAGAGAATTTTCAAAAATGAAAAAAATCCCTCCCTTCACTTCTTTGAGTAGATCTGAAAATAGCTTAAGGAAACGGTTGCCACCATAGTGAGAAATCTCCCCAAAAATCCTCCCTTAGAGGCTGATTCAAGAATTCTCAAGTAGGTGGGTATGCAGGGGCTCATCCCACTAGGCCTGAATAGAAAATTTATCAACATGGAAACTGATAAGGAGTTTGGGAATCCTCCTTCAAAAGGTCTTCTGAAATACAATATAGATGGAGCTTCAAAAGGCAACCTAGGAACTGGAGGTTTTGGAGGGGTTCTTCGGGATGATGTGGGTAACATTCTCTTCCTCTTCCATTGTCATTTAGGAAAAGCCACCAACAACATGGAAAAATTAATGGCTTTGGAGAAATGCCTAGAATTTTTTAAGAAGGATAATTGCTTAAATATGATAAGAAAAGCTGACTCTGAGTTAGTCATTAACTCGGTTAGGTAAATCAGTTGTGGAACAAAATCGAAGAAAGTTTCTAAACACTGGAGGTTAATTCGAGTTCTCCAAAGAATTCAGAGTCACCTTCAGCGACTATGCACGGTTAGGTTTAACCATGTGCGTAGAAAGGCCAACAAATTGGCAGATATTCTGGCCAACCAAGGAGTCAGCTGCAAGGATAGCAAAGTTGCGATGGAGTTGCAAGTATTGCCTCACGGTAGCCTAAAAGCACTTGCCAAAACCAAGCGGAAGAGGATAAAGGAGTGTACCAAAACAAAGCCAAAGAAGCAAAGTCTCAATGTTGAGTTCTCTGTACGATTCTCAAATTTTCGTTAGACAAGTCTTTGGGGGGAAGCAAACAACAGTCGGCCCCAATAGCACGGGTTATTTCAACTCCAGAAATGTCCAGCGTTTGCTGGATGTTCTTCTCAGTCTAGTTGAGGGTAACAAGACAAAAGGCGAGAATCTTATCCTTTTCGGTGGCTTTCTTCCCATAATTTCCCCTTTTGGGAAACAAAACCACTTCCTGACTGGTTTTCGATTGATCGCACCTGTCTCAAGCAGAATGTGGTTTTGGGGATTTGGAAGTGATGCCATACAGCTTCTGACATGTGGATGAGAGCTGTGACTGTAAACCACCCTCATCGCACACTAAAGTTTGGCATCCTTGAACCATGCGATATTTATTTCATTTGTCAGATCTCGCGAGGCAAATCAACGATCAGAGATGATCGAGCAGTTCGGTGGGGCTGGGGAGTTAATCACCGTGCTTCTTTTGGGTGCGACATTCTCCACCACCGTAGGATGAAGAATATGGATTGGATGATCGCGATTAAAGTGGTAGGTATGACGAGCGATTGTGTGGACAATTGTGGGGATTGTCACACGTCTTTCCATTCATATAACACAAACATTGTTTGTATGCTAAAGGGTTTGGTCAGTACTTTTGTGGGGTTGAAGGGTTATATCTCAGACAGTTAGCATTCGGTCTTTTTTTTTGAGTCCACAATGTCTAGTGGACATTTGTACAATGTGTAAAATATACTTGAATTAATGAAATAGAACGAACGTCTCTTGCTTCAACAAAAAAGGAAAGAAATTTTAAATGGTATTCAAAGAATTACAAATTTAGAGTTACTTTAATATAATTAAAGTGATTTTAGTTTGATTTAGATATTATTTATTTTTGAATAAAGTTTTTTCAGATTTTAATTTTAATTATGAAATTAATTAATGGATGTTAGAGATTTAACTGTCATATAATAATTTTTAACAATAACAAAAATGACGAAAGATTGAAATTTATCTCAAATGTAGTTATATCTTTTTGGCTTTTCATTTTAATTAATCAAAACCATTTTAAAATAACACATTTTTGAATATATATTAATAATAAATTAAAATCATTGTAATTAAATGAAAACCACTCTAAATTACTAATTCTTTGAATACAAATAAAACTTTTTATACTAATTAAAATTTTCAATTTAGTAACTTTCTAAATGTCATTTAGAATCAAATCATAAATTATACAAAATCATTTTAAAATAACAAATTTTTTAAAATATTAAATTAAAATCATTTTAAATTAAATTAAACACAACAAAATAGTATTTTTTAAATACTAATTAAACTTTCTATACCAATTAAAGTTTCTTAATCTTAAATTTTATTTAGAGGCAAGTCATATTTACACTAAATCATATTTAAAATATCAAATTTTTTAAATATTAAATTAAAATCACTTTAATTAAAATTAAAACAACTTTAAATTAGTAATTTCTTCCATACCCATTAAATTTACTACTTATAAAATATCATAAATCATAATTACAGTAAATCATTTTAAAATAACAAATTTTTAAATATTAAATTAAAATCACTTTAATTAAATTAAAACGGTAATTTTTTAAAAACCAATTAAACTTTCTATACCATTTAAAGTTACCCTAAATTAAACTTTGGATACCAATTGAGCTATTCAAATTCTCTATTAGTAATTCTTTTGAATACCAATTAAACCTCGGGAAGAGTTGAGTTGAATTACTATCTCTTTTTTATTCCAATTAGGGTCATATTGGCGGTTACGCTGAATTAGGAACTTTTTGGATTCCAAATAGGGTTAAATTAGCATCATTGCAGCACTTATTTTAAATACCCAATAATAATTCTTTTAATTACAGTGTTCATCCCCCATGGCTTCAGCTGCGTATGTGCTGGTATTGTTCAGTAAAAAATGCCCTAATTAGATATCCACTTCAATCGCATTAGCTTTTTATAAAGATGTTGCGGATGGGGTTTCTCATCAGCAAAATTGATTGATCTCTGTTTCGAGAGTTACGATGCTTCTGAGAAAGTGCCGATGCCTACAAAAAAATTGGTGATTGATCTCTGTTTCGAGGGAGTGTATTCCGAGATAGGAGAATTACGATGCTTCTGAGAAAATGCCGACGCCCACGAAGAATTGGTGCACATTCCAGTCGACCTATTCTCCTACCATTTGAGGCCCGAAGGAAACTGGTAAGCATTCATTTTATGTTTCAGCAAATTTAAAAGTGACCTACAATTTCATTGGATCCTTTTAGCTATCTATTTCCACACGTTTTTCCAAATAGATGCATGGGCATGAAAGTTGTTGAGATCTTTGTCGGGAGTATAGCAATGCAGGTCCATATCAGGGGCCAGCAAAATATAACTTTGAATTTTGTTCTTTATTAAAGTATCCTGTTTATTTCTGCCTTGTTTCTATCTAGCCACACTGGGGTGTTTTTTTTGTTTTTTTCCCTTTTGCCTTTTTTATAAGATTTTTTTTTTTTTTTTAAATAAAAATCCGCAACTAAAATTTTAAATACATATGACTTCTCATAATTTCTCAATGAGAAATTAGCTGCGGGACGGATCAAATATTGAGTGTGCTGGTGGGTATCCGGTAATGGGCTGGGAGTCCACATTAACTACTCTGTGTCTCCATCTCTATTCGATGGGTATTCCTCAGCAAATTTCTCAATACTATGTGCCATATATAGTATTACATTCCAACATAGAACGCAAAAAGGGCATAGGAGAAGCTGCAGGAGATTGATTAGCTGCTGGCCTGCGCTGGTTTGGGGCATTTGAGTATGAGGGCATTGCTGTTTATAATCTTCGTTCGTTACTGAAGCAAAAGCTAGCTCATAGTTGATTCCTGATTTTCTGTGTGAACCTTCCAGGTACAAGTCTCTTCTTACGTATTTCAATGATCCAGATCTAGTATTTTCAATGATCCAGATCTAGTATGGCTTTATGTTCTTTGTTTTACTATAAATCTCAAATATGATGTAGTATGTGTAAGTATGGCTTCATGTTCTTTGTTTTATTATAGATCTCAAATATGATGCATGTGGCTACTATGTTTGGTGGATAAGTTCCCCGTTGGTTGCTATAAATCTTAAAATATGATGCATGTGGACACTATGTTTGGTGGATAAGTTCCACGTTCGTTGCCATATGTCGTGGGAGGGTATGTCTCGTTCCTGTGAATTTTTGAGCAATGAATGAGAGAGAATCTTGGTCACATCTATTATCAAACACCAAATGCACATTGATTTTGTTTTTTTATGGTTGGATTTTTGGTAGGAAAATATATTATAATTCAGTTTTCAGACTAGCAGCCAGGATTATTATTATTAGCTATTATCCATAAATTTTTTGAGCAATGAATGAGAGAGAATCTCGGTCACATCTATTATCAAACACCAAATGCACATTGATTCTGTTTTTTTATGGTTGGATTTTTGGTAGGAAAATATATTATAATTCACTTTTCAGACTAGCATCAAGGATTATTATTATTAGCTATTATCCATGAATATAGGTTGACTCTTGATGCTTATTCAAAGATAATTTCGCCACCTGAAATCATTTGTTAGAGGTTGATTCATCATCCTTATTCAAAGACAACTTCACCACCTGAAATCACTGGCTAGAGGTTGAGTCATCATCCTTATTCAAAGAAAATCATACCACCTGAAATTACCTGCTAGTTGTCTGTATGAAGGCAGGCTTTCGCTCCTACCAAAGACCTTTAAATTTTCAAGTGTTAATTTTGTTGATTTTTATCTATAAACAAATTGCTACTTATATTTTTAAAATGATTTAAACTTATTTCCCTTATCTATAAACAAATTGCTACTTATATTTTTAAAATGATTTAAACTTATTTCCCTGTTATCCATGACCAAATTGCTGCTTACATTTTAAAATGACATTTTTTTTATT
>APFE030808902.1:0-19419 GCA_000404065.3 Pinus taeda
TGATGAAGGCAATCAACATCCAAAAGATCAGGAAGACTTGACCAGGAAATCTCTCATAAAGATGTGAAGACTCTGATAGGATTCTGAAAAGATGTAGACCCTTGACAACAGATATCGTTGGGAGATGAGTCAACATGTATGTAGGATGTTGACACTCACAAGAAGATGTCACTGGAAACAATCCATCACCAAAAGGTAATGTGATTTGTTTTTGGTGTTTGACCTCTTGGAAAAGACTGGGTATGTGTGCAGGGCCAAGGTAAGGCGAATAGCTGAAGCATGTCACAACTATGTACCTTGTGAATCACCATTGAAGAAAAGGTGAAGATAGATGGCCTTATGAAGGAAGCCCCAGAGGTAAAGCCAAGGAGGACACTTTCCGAGAAAGAAAGAAAGACATGACGAAGGAAAGTGATGAATGGTTGAACACTACACGTGAAGAAATTGATGACATCAAAGCCTTGGATCATCAGTGAACAAGAAGACCCTATAAAGCACTGATGATAGAGTCCCTGGGTAAGAGGGAGCTTTGGGAGGTTCCTATGAGTAAAAGAACTCGAGCAAGTCTCTAAGTGAACTAGAGCTCATCCCTGGTTAAGAGGGAGAGTTAAACACAACATTCTTGTATTCAGTATGGAAGAAAGAATGGACAATTGTGGTATCATTTGGCATATGACACTCTGTGAGGATGTGGTAGGGCATCCAAGACAAGAGTGAGCAAGAGGACCCATATTCTTGAGGGTTGGGAACCCAAGATGAGAATAGTCCTAGTAGGGCATACTCGGAGAACACCCAGGTGGGTATGACCCTAAGAGAGACAATGATGATATGTGTCTATCAGTCATTGGTCTCGCCAACATTGTACTCTAATCTAAGTAAGATAGAGTTTTTAGTCAAGGCCTTGCTAAATGGAAACAATGTTGGTTGAAATGATGCTATAACAGATGGATTGCAAATCCGATTCTTCTTATGAGAAATTCTTCAGATTGAGAATGACCAAGTACCATTATGAATATCTCCTTAGTTAAGAGGGAGTGTTGAAGAAAGTGTAAGTAGGTTCGATCTTCATAATGACATGATCTTTGTAAACGATGTTATAAAAGGAAATAAATTATTTTTGTATTCTTGGCTACATGGGTTTCACAAGCAAGAAGTGTCACTAGGTGAAATACTTTTTCTTGGTGTCTTCGGGATTTATTTATATGTCAAAGAGTCATGGCATGTGTATAGAAACTCTTCATGAGTTTATGTAAATGTAAACAAGTCCACAAAGTCGTGAAGAAGCCCTCCAAAGACCAAGCATAATCCTCCTAGAAGTCTACAAGCAAAAAAGAGAGAATTCTTCATGTCGGCGTCAATATGAACTAAAATGCATACTTAAAAGTCATGTCGACTTGGGCTATAGTCACATCTGTTCACCCACTCAAGTTGGCTCAAATATAGTAGGCTCACTACTATAAATACCCACAAAGGGTCAATGCAAATCACAGAATATATCTTTGCAATTTGTCTCTGAATTTTCGGTTGATTAAAGGGCAGAAGATCCGCATTTCGGTGAGACAGATCTAGGGTTCAGTTACCTCCTCGAATGGGTATAAGGAGCAGCAAAACCCGAGCTAGTCTACTCTCAACATAGCTATGATCTGAAGGTGATGTCCTCGGATGGATAGAGCAGAAAAAGGTTGCGTGTGATCTGAGCATTTAAATGATGAAGTGATGTCTCTGTCTCATTCTCAGCATACCTATCTCGAATGGATGAAGCAACAAAAACTTCGGATGAGGATGCAGTCACTATGGATGGACTATCCTCAGCGTACACTTATATCACTGTCTTGGCTTCAAAGAGATCGCTTGATCCTAAAGATGTTGTCTCAGTCTCGGCATCATAAAAGGTAGTGACAAGGGTTACATTGAAATACTACAAGGATCAATGAAGAGGATCACGATGATCCCATAGTTGCGTATATCCCTCTCGTTGTGAATGATATCAGATCACTCTCCTTGTTGTCATTCCAGTCGAACATAGGATATATCACAATAGTCTACTTGGTGATCACTACATTGTTGAATCACATCCTTAACATATTAATAAGGAAGGATCTCTGTAATATGTACAGTTTTGTTCCGAGCATGATCATTGAATCATGATATTTATATCCTTGTGACCTCATTGTTTCGATGGTACTACATCAATGATGATCCCATATGAAAGGAACAAAAAATGAAGATGCAACAATAGTGGGATGACAGTGGAATGACAGCAGTAAGGATGATGATTGCAATGAAGTCAATAGATCTCAGTGATGCAGTAGTGATGTGTTCAATGGTGCACCAATCATGATGATCTCAACAATGTTAGAGGAAGAGGATTGATGTCTTTGTCTTGGAGGGGTAGATTGTGTCAAGGGTCATGGTCTTGGTATTCGTCAATGGAATCTCTATAAGAATAATTTTGCGTGGGTTTTCCTCTCCAAGAGGGAGAGGTTTTGGCCCTGGCAAAAAGCCAAATATTTGTGTTCTTGTCTCTTTTGTTTTGATAGCAGTTTGATGAAGTAAACACAAACACTAATAATGCAAAGAAGATCAAGCTAAGATAAAATGTAAAAACACTTCACAAATTGTTATCATGCAGGGAGTCAATAGTTGAATTGAGGCTTCTGTGATCCATAATAGTTGAAAGAATAACTTCGGCGTAAATCACATGTAGACAGACATTTGTCGACGTTGTCGAACCGAACTAGTGTGGTTCATTGCATCAGGACTCAATTCCTGAGACAGATCCAGCTACACTGTAAATAGACTGATGCAGAGACTACCAACGGCTATTTCGACTCAGACCCATCAATTTTATTAATTTTATTTATTTATTTATTCCTAATTCTATTATAACTTTATTTTTTTATGATTACTTAAAAATAATTCAATAATATTATATACTTCCTTATTAATATATAATATTATATATATATAAATTAATAAATAATTATATTTCAGGGAAATAAGTTAAAATTAGGTCCAAATATAAATCAGTGAAACATTTAAGAATTAAATTAACTCCTTATTAAAAATAACCTTCAGTATAATAATAAAAAAAAAATCATATTATTGTTTTTAAGTAATTATATATTTAATATTATATATTATTTATTATTTCATAATAATAATATTATTAATAAATAATTATAATAATGGAAATAAGAAAAAATTAGGTCCAAATAAATAAATAAGTAACAAATATTTAAAAGTAAATCACTTAATAATTAAATTAATAAAAATAATAACCTTAGGTTGTTAGTATAAACTAATTATTCTTATTTATTAATTCCTTTTATGGAAATAATTACATAAATGAAATAAACTAAAGATTAATTAAAAACTAATACCAAATTTTAAATCAATATATAATCCTAATTAAAATTAGGATGGTAAGTCAAAAACAGTTATGAATTCATCTATTAAATTAACTGTTATATTATATTATAAAAAACATGACAAATGTCTGTCTACATGTGATTTACGCCGAAGTTATTCTTTCAAATTGTTATCATGCTTAAGAAGAATCACTATAATTATGCATGCCCTAGATTCTTCAACATAACATGTCGTGTTAAAGCATTTTTGAATTATTTTGATAAGTTGTAGGTATTCCTCAAAAGATTGGATTAAGAGGGAGCCTTCACCATTTTACCAAAAGATAAGTATCATGTTCCTTGTCTCCTCTTTTATGTTTGGTTTCCCTCTCATATCAAGATTTGTTTGTATTGTATGCTAATAACCTTTTATGTTTTCCTTGGTAGGAAAGTTTGCAGAAAACAAGGAGGTTATGAAGGAGACTTCGAAGGATAAACTTGAAGCAAGGAAGAAGTTATGTTGCAAAGGAAGCCCTTCAAGAATTGATGTCCTGCAGGGTTTGTTAAAGAACAATTCAAGGTATGTCTTAAACTACAAGTTTTGTTACAAGGTTCTCTTCATAAAAAAGATATGTTCACTCCCTTTTGAAATTTGTTTTTCATTACTGACATCGGAATGTCAAATATTTTGAATCTTAAAGATTCTTGTTAGGGTGGTTAATCATTGGATTGAACCTACCCTCATTATACTATCATTTTGATCATTCTTGTGAAACCCTAACCTTTAGGGTTTAATATAAAACCCTAGCCTCTTGTTGCTAAGGGTATGCCAATGTGGATTATCAAACCCTAGTCTTCTTAGGGTTTGTTGATAAATTCTAGATATCCTATTCTCTTGAAGTTTAAGGTTTTGGTATTGTTATGGTAAAACCCTAGTCCTTTAGGGTTTATTGTTAATGACTAAATGAAACCCTAGATCTCTAGGGTTTGGTGGATTAGGGTTTATGAACAAAACCCTTATAATAAATATAGTAAGATCCTAGGAAAGAAATCCTAGGTGTATATTCATACGCATGACTGAAACCCTAGTCTAGTCAAAATTGTTGTATATCTAACTTTGATGAATTGATGACTGTGTCTTGGGTTTACCTAGTAGGTATGGATATTGATGTGAAATATTTGAGTATGCTAACTTAATGTTTTAGTTTGTGAAATCTAGGGTTTGTTAAAAAACCCTACTAGAGATTGATATTCTAGGAGATGATGATATTGTTTTCGATATGATTTAGTTTTGATGATAAAATCTAGGGTTTGCAACAAACCCTAGTAGAGTTTGACATGTAATTCTAAAAGCTTATTGTTGAAACATTAAATATATTGTACTATGATTGGATTGTTATTGAATTATTGATAACTAAGGCTTTACATCTCAAAGATGAAGTTTATGGTTTATGACAATAAACCCTAGCTGCTAGCAAGAAGTTGAAGGCTAGTATATAAAAAGATGTATCTCTCGTTAATTATGAACCTAACTAGGTTTAGGTATTTGATGTTTAAAGTTTGAATGTTTTTATGTTTCCATTGTAATGACATGATAAATAAACATATTATAGTTGTCTTCATGCTTCTGTATATTTGTATTTGGTTGTACTTGTTGTTGAAGATTTGGAGGTACATGATCTTCAAGATATTCATAAGTTGAAGATGATAATGATGAGCATGATGAAGGAAGCTATAAGAATGATGATGACCAAGATGACCTTGATGCCATAAGAAAGAAATGAAGTCTTGAAGCAATGAAGTTTCTTTGAAGTTATGAAGTTGTTGATCTCCCCAAGTTGAGAGGGAGCCTAGATAGAAGAAAGGGTATATCTCTCCAAATGAAAGGAAGGGCATATCATGACAATCATAATGAATACCTTCAAGTAAGAATGAAATTGAATGAATTTTTTACTACAAATGAATGTTCATGATTCATGAATTTATAAACAAAAGACTTTAGAATTACTGAGACTATATTTGGTGTTGCTTAAGAAATGGAAAAGGAAAACTTCCGATAAGATTGAAGATGATATAAGCAACATCAGAATGATTGAGGACCCTGAAGGTTTGTGTTTACTTGTATATATACATTTGACAATTTATTACTAATTGGGGTTGTGATTGTGCAAGATCTCTCCATAAAAGTTTGAACGTTTGAAGCATGCTTGGATTGGTGGATATATCTGATTTAATTGATTAGGGGAGATGAAGCATCTTATGGCAAGATGCTTTGGAGGACATCTAGTCGACCTATGAGTTGATGTCTAGATCCCGAAGTAGAGAGGGTGGTGTTGGTCATGGAGCTCCGACCTTGGATATGCACCTAGATCCCTAGGTTGGTGGTACAACTTAAAAGCCTAATGGTACCTATAGTGGCTAAAGCTTGAGTCCACCTATTGCCCACCAAAAAGTGGGTAACACCTAGGAGAAAATTTCTCCTCATTTGACAACCAGCCAACCAACAACCCCATGAGGGTCAGCACATAACTCTATGTTGGGATTCTCCACCTATTGCTCCAATCAGATCTCTCTCCCATCTGGAATTTATTCTTAAAGGATTGTGGGTCATCTAGCAATAGGTATTCTAACCATTCTTGCAATCACATGCCTTCATCTAATGTTATGGGCATATTGATATGGATAATGGAGAAAATTGGATAACTAACCAATCTTTATTGTACTCTTGTTCCCACACTTCACTTGGGAGGTTAGTCTTTCACTCTCGTCTGGTGGGACCTCCTCTGAGGCCTTAAGGGCACTACAAAGGATGCACCAATTGATAGTGTGTCCAAGGTAATCCATGCTTACCACTTCCCATCCCTCTTGATTATCCATCTCCATTCTTTGGGGTGGTAGTCATTGGTCATTGGAATTGGCGCCCTTCAACCATATCCTTGAGTCAAGGCCCAAAAACTTGGCCTCGAAGGTTGATGCAACTAAAAGAAAGTTAAAAGTATATAGAGACACAATGAAAGAAAATGTAAAATGAAAAGATGGCTAGAACAATATTTAGCGCATGGGAAAAGGCCTAGCATGAGCTCTACCCCCGTTGTTCGCCATCACCAAGTTCATTAAGCATTTAATGCTTCATCTAAAGAAAGGAACTCTTGAATGTCCCAAACCTAATGAGCAGAAACTACTACATCCTAAAGGGGTATTGGAAAAATATAAAAGCAAGCTTGGGCTCCTAAGCTATGCACCAAATAAATACAAATCATGAAAGTAAAAGGTGGACCAAATAAAGACAAATCATTAAAGTAAAAGGTGCACCAAAGGGGTGGAGAAAGCAAGTCGAGGAAATGGGTAACTCATGCCACTACAATTGCTCCCTCTTTACATCAACACACTCAGGATGTTGGACCCCCATTAGCTAGTCTCTCAGTTATGGCACCTACTTGAAGCCTCTCCCACTCCATGACCATTATTGCCACACACACCTATTGATTGATGGGGTGACATGGGACATGTCACTCTCCTTGGGGCTAGAAACACCTAATAGGGTTATTGATATAATCATCCCTAACATAAGTGAGGTTACTTGTTTATAAGTCCTGATCTAGTTAGGCATTTGAAAGTGAGTTTTGCGAGAAGTATTCTTGTTCCCTTAGCATTAGAGATGGTCCACTATGATGCTTTAATAGTTTTTGTCCCTAATGATGTTAATCTCAATCAATCTTGAGAGGTTTGTTTTAGGTGGTGTTATCATAGCAACAGATATCCCTTAAGTGATGGGCTTGACCCTCTTCAATGTTGAGTTTGTAAGTGCAATTAATACAAGCACAATATTTTTAAAATACTGATAATTATTTCAAATGATATAGATCTTCTTTTAACAATTCCAGTTCATCATTAAGCAATTACACTTCAAAAATTCAACCATAAAACCATAAGAACAATAGAGATCAAATGCACAAAGAGAACACAAGATTTACCCTCGGAAAACTCACTTAGGGGAAAACGCCACAACCTTTTTCTTAGAGAAATCCTTCAATTCAACAAGAGATACATCTAATGCAGCTAGTCAACTATGACATCTAACAAGCTATGGTCAAACTTGGTCCACAACCCTCAAGTCAAGCCTCCAATCTTGCCCTACAACTCGGCCTGATCTGATCTGCCCTAGGCCAAAATTTGGCCTCCCAGAAACCCAGAAATTCAACCTCCCAGTCTACCCAGAAATTCGGCCTGCCCAAAATATGTTGCCCAAAAACACACATGCGAACTAGAGAGAGAGATGCGAGTTAGATGCAAAGAGAGAAAGATGATCTTTGTCCTTTTCATCCTTCTTGTCCTTCGTTTAGGCCAAATTGTGCCTTTGTGGAGGAGGTCGAATGCCTTTATATAGTGCTTTTGTAATATTCCTAACAGAAATATTAAGTGAATAACAGAAACATGCACTATGACAACTAGGAAATTCAACACATAAGCAAGAAATCACAACACAAGAGGAAATGCACCAAAACTCTGAGCCATTTTATTTATTTCGAGCAAATAGAGTACAAATGAGTATTAAAAGGGAACCTGGGCTTGCTACAACAAGCAAATCCAAACCCAAGTGATGATCAAGCTGCCCAAATGTCAGATGAGCTCCCCATCATGATTTTGTGCTAACCCAGAAAATTATTGCCACTATTGTTGTAGGTGAACTTAGATTTTGGCCCTCAAATCTACTCCAAAATTCTGCAAAATTAAATGTAGGCTCTCCACACCAACTCCAACAAAACCCAGAAATCTCTCACAGACCCAAGTGGTGGAAATGGTCCTGGGGTAAATTGTGCCCTCCTCCAACAATTTATGTTGCTAACTGCTAAATGGAACTAGGAATTCTGCCCTCATAAGTGCTCAAAAAAATTTGTAAAATTAATCCTAGCCTCCTCTCACCAAACCGTCATAAACCCAGAAAGGGTTTGGGCTGAATCCACCAACCCCCGGTGACCCCCAACCAAGTGTAAGTAACGCAATTTGGCCAAAAAATGCCCACGGAACTAATACTGTTGAATTAAGCCCAAATCCACCACTGGAAATCTCTCCCAACTCTGGCTAAATTCTCCCCGGAGGAATACCTCCAATCTTCGACCCTTATCTCTCCTCAACCTCTATTCCTCCAGCCCCTGTGCACTTCCAGAAATGTAGAATTTCTACCCCAAGAATTCTCTCAACTCAGCCCTACTAATCACCACAAAATCTCTGGCTAAATTAGGGAAAATCCCCTACAAATCCACCGGCGTTCTGCTCCTTTGTAACTGATCTCCCCACAAGAAATTTGAACCACTTCTACGCCCTGTAAGAAAAATATACCGACTGAAATAACTTGCGAATACGCTCAATGGGAACTTTGAATTAAGCTCCCCAAATTGCCTCACTAGGGAGACACTTGAAGTTCTCCAAAATGAGCGTGGAATCCCTGCTCAAAAATTCCTTGTGCTAAACAGCACAGTTATCTTGGGTAAGCAACTCAAGAGAACTAATGTTAAATTGTCAAATGATCAAAGATGTCTCAAATGAGAGCATCCTAGCTCTATTTATAATTGTTGGCCTCTCTCTCCCTTGGTGGCCCCCACTTTCCACTAGTTCACCCCCTTTCTTTTTCTCTCTCTTGCTCCACAAGTGTGCATTCCCTTTTTCTCTCTCTTGTGGCCCCCACCTGCCAATGAGCTGCAATCTTTCCTTTTCACCCAAGCTCCTCAAGCCGAAATGATCTCCAAAACTCGAACTACAAAATTGTGCTATGCCTAGCACCTCCCCAATAAACTTCGTTAATCTCCTCAAATGAAAAATCAAAATTGGGGATATTACAGTCCTCCCCACCAAAATGTGCTTGTCCTTAAGCAATGTCTGAACAAGCACCCTCTCTAGTTGTTGATCCCCACTCTTAATGCAAACTATGTCAGAGTCCCAAATGCGCCATTGAATCGTCCTTGACCTCTGCACTCTCTTATCATAAAGGAATCCCTCAATTCTAGGATCCCAAGCCATAATGTCCAACATCAAGCTCCCTTTTTTCCACTTATTATCCTGCTACGTATAAGTACCAAAAGCCCTTTGCATACCATCAATGAGTAGGGCATCATGATCATGATAGTGTAGCACTCTAACCAACTCCTCATCAAGCTGCCCTACCGAGTGCTCCATCTCATACGCTCCGAGAGTAAACTCTTGAAGATACCACCCAATCCCTGCAAAGATAAAGTCTCTGCTCAGATAAGCTTCCCCTAATATCTTCCTACTGATGCACCTGCCATGTTGATGGAGTACCCCACACCATCAATGAATCACTAAAACCTAATGGAAGATCTGAATGATCTCCCCCTATAGAAATCAGCTCATCCCCAAGGGTAGTTGTACTACCAAGTGTTGTGATGCCTGGATCCCATGCTAGTCTAAAAAGGGTGCCACCATGTGGGTGTTGCGCAACTCTGACCATGACAGTCTGCCCATCATGCACAAGTTGTACCCTCCTCTTCTAGGACCTGATGGAAAAATATCTATAGAGGTGAAATACATCTTTCCTAGGCATCTACATGACGCCAAGGCCTACCCATCCAAATCTAACTCCAAACCCATGCAGCAATAGATAAAGTCTACCTCGTCATACATTGAAGGCCTCTAAGAACCCCAATGTGCCAACCCAAGAGTGAACAAGATCACTCTCTGCCATGACTCCACTCATCATGAGACAGAGTGATCTATCAACCAACTGAATCTCTGCATCCCATAGTCGGACCTGTTGTCACATAGCTTTGACAACTACTGGAATCCATCCATGCCTCATCTCTAGTCCCTGCAAGCAATCAATATATAGGCTCCATATATCATGAACTAATTTGATGCTTGCTAAACTGCCTTGTGTCTGCCACTGTGTAGTGCCGATGACCACTGGAAGCCACATGTGCCAAATAGTTACCCCCTGAATGCAACTAATAGATGGGTATCTGATACTTGCTATCAACTTGGTGTATGCGGATCCCTCCTACTCCTACCAACCATCAACACTAGGTTTGCCTCCAGCCTCTTGATAATGTGCCAATACAATGTCTGGAGCCCGGATACATACTGGAAAACTGCCTCAGCCGTATACGATATCCTTTGCCCATGCATGGTCCTGACATGACCTGTGGAAAGAGTGACACATGTCTCCCTCGTGACCAGTTCCCCAGGTGTAGGCTCAATGATGAATGATATGCCACCCCTGCAAATGATCACCTCATCCCCCAACTTGTGGTTGTCAACTCGTGCACCGACCCAATGCCACCATTGACAAGTCTCTTCCCTAGTGCGTTGCATGTCATCCAAATATCTCGGGTGAGCTCCCCTTCCCCCACTGCTCATGCTTAGAGTGTCAAAGGACAACAACCAAATCAACAACGTTCGTAAGTGATGTAGAAGAGGGTCAAGCGTGTGAGTCCCCATGGATAACCTCAAGTATTACTCATCTATGTCCCTGTTGATCTTGGGTGCACTACACCCAAAGGTATGCTCGATGTCTCCATCTAGGAGTCTCCCTAGAGGCAACACTCCAAGACCCCGCTGCGCAACACCGTACGCCCCTGCATACCACCAAGCATCCCTGTACTCCTCGACATGCCACTGTACATCATGGCCTACCCCTGTACACCGCTAGATACCCCCTACTATTGTTGTCCCACCCTGTATGACCTCATGTACTACCTGTGTCACCATACCTGAAACTCCCCGTAAGTACTCAATGCAATGCGAGCTACTCCCCCTACTCCACAGTGTAAACCAACATGCTATGGCACACCACCATGCATCTGCATGCTCCTCTGCAAGCCATTGCTCCTCGCTGCATCGCCTTGCACACCACTAGACACTATGGCCTAAAATTAAGTTTGTATGCATCAGTCTGCATCCCTCTACATAACACTAGAACCTACGAGATAACTTTGTGCAGTCCTATGTAACACTCCTCGCTATCACTCCATCCTGTAACATACGGTATCCTGCATGTGCCAAAGTATCCACCACTCTACTAGTAAACCCTCCATGATGTGGGCTTCATTTCCCCATCTGCTCTGAAAGACCTGAGCAGCCTGAATCCTCACATGTCAATAGGAATGACACTCCTTTGCCTATCCTCAGTAGCTTTGGTGTCCAATATACCAATGAGAGGGCACTGTCTCCATGTAATGCCCCGTCTAGTGGCCTGCCGATGCCACCTCCTCCTACCAACTCCTTCCAGAGTAAGCTAATCACCCATTGATTCCATGCACAGTCAATATGCCAAGACAACTCATGAAATTTGTCTGCTCCCCTATCAAACCATCTTGTCACTAGTGTTGACTGAGACTTTGATGGAGATCTGAAAATGTGTGTGTGCCCAAACGTCGGATCCATCATGCAGCTACTACCATCACCTACTAGCTCTATGATGTGATGGGAAATCCCACTTGGATCCCAACAACAGTCTGGCCCTCAAGTCCCTCTGGTAATCCCTGGTCTCTGCTGAAATGTGGCCATGGATGTATCCAACCGCCTAGCTTACTCCATCGAGTACCAGCTCAGTACCTCTCGCCATCCAATCCCAATGGAGGGATTGAATGTACAATCCCCTGTGGAAGGAACAAGCACTCCAAGCTGATGTGGTGTCATACTCAGCTCATGTCGCTCAGTCCTGCTAACCTAGCCATCCCCTCGATTATGTCTAGACAACTTTGCCTCCCTCAACCCAATGCATAAGGGTGGGCTAATAACGTAGTAGATCCCATCAATGTGCCTCTAAAGCGAACTGTGCTGAAATCCCAACTTATGGTCTCTATGTTGCCCCTCATCAATGGCTAGCCCAAAGGATGGTTGCACATCCTCCTCCATCATGGACTCAACACGAGCCTCTGACTGCTCCTCCATAGGACAACCCAACAAGCAAGACATGCTCGCCAGTCAACTGCAAGTGATTGTCATCCGGTAACTCTGGCATAGATCTAGATGCCTTTGTACTTATCGACTCCTCATAAAGAGTGGAGATGTCTTTTGGCACCTCCTCAACCTGTGGTGCGTTGCTATCACTTGAGTACTAGGTCACAACCTCGAATACCTCATCAATGGATACCTCAACAATGGATGGCATCTCATCAATGGGTGTATGCTCAACTATCTCCTTGCCAACCATGGCCCCTTCAACTCCTCCTTCATCTTCTACCTTAATCCTCCTCATCATCCCTGCATAATTCCACTGAATTCCCACTAATTTGTGCATGTCTCTTAGTTCACAGAACTCAAGAGAGGGACGCCTGAATACCATGTCCCAAAGATTGGTATGCCCTCCAATTTTTTGCCAATAACTCCACATCAGTTGCAATCATGTCTTGCCATCTTGATGCATTATCCATAATTTTGGGCATAGTGGATTTGTTGTATAATTGAAAATGGTCTTGATTCCCAATTGCGGAATGAATCAGTTGCTCCACCACATCAACCATCATTTGTTGCATCCTAATCACCTCATTCAAGGTTACTGCCATATTGTTTGATTTTAAAATTTCTTTGGATCCCGTGATTTCTTAGCTTTTTATTCTAGTTTTGTCATAGAATGAAGGGTTTCCCACAGAGCCAAGATTATGGCTCTGATACCACTGTAATATTCTTGACAGAAATATTAAGTGAATAACAAAAACATGCACTATGACAATAACTAGGAAATTCAACACATACGCAAGAAATCACAACACAAGATGAGATGCACCAAAACTCCGAGCCATTTTATTTATTTCTGAACAAATAAAGTACAAATGAGTATGAAAGTGGAACCTAGGCTTGCTACAGCAAGCATATCCAAACTCGGGTGATGATCAAGTTGCCCAAATGTTAGATGAGCTCCCCACCATGATTATGCGCGAGCCCAAAAAATTATTACCACTGCTATAGTAGGTGAAGTGAGATTTTGGCCCTCAAATCTACTCCAAAATTCTGCAAAATTAAATGTAGGCTCTCCACACTAGCTCCAACAAAACCCAGAAATCTCTCACATACCCAAGTGATGGAAATGGTCGTGGGGTAAATTGCGCCCTCCTCCAACAATTTATGCTACTAACCACTAAATGGAACTAGTTATTCTTCCCTCAAAAGTGCTTAGAAAATTCTGTAGAATTAATCCTAGCCTCCTCTCACCAAACCCACAAAAACCCAAAAAAGGGTTTGGGTTAAATCCACTGACCCCCAGTGACCCCCAACCAAGTGCAAATAACCCAATTTGGCCAAAAAATACCCACATAACTGATACTATTGAATTAAGCCCAAATCCACCACTAGAAATCTCTCCCAACTTTGGCTAAATTCTCCCCTAAGGAATACCTCCAATCTCTGACCCTCATCTCTCCTCAACCTCTATTCCTCCAACCCCTACGCACTTCCAGAAATGTAGAATTACAACCCAAGAATTCTCTCAACTCAGCCCTGCTAATCACCACAAAATCTCCGGCTAAATTAGGGGAAAACCCCAGGAAATCCACCATTGTTCTGCTCCTTCGTAATTAATCTCCCTACAAGCAATTCGAACCACTTTTGCGCCCTGTAAGAAAAATGTACCAGATGAAATAACTTGCAAATACACCCAATGGGAACTCTGAATTGAGCTCCCCAAATTGCCTCACTAGGGAGACACTCGAAGTTCTCCAAAATGAGGGTGGAATTCCAACTCGAAAATTCATTGTGCTAAACAACACAATTGTCTTGGCTAAGCAACTCAAGAGAACTAATGTTAAATTGTCAAATGATCAAAGATGTCTCAAATGAGAGCCTCCTTGTTCTATTTATAATTGTTGGCCTCTCTCCCCCTTGGTGGCCCCCACTTTCCACTATTTCACCCCCTTTCTTTTTCTCTATTGCTCCACAATTGTGCATTCATTTTTTCTCTCTTGTGGCCCCCACCTGCCAATGTGCTGCAATATTTCCTTTTCACCTGAGCTCCTCAAGCCGAAATGATCTCCAAAACTCAAACTACAAAATTGTGCTATGCCTAGCACCTCCCCAATAAACTTCGTTAATCTCCTCCAATGAAAAATCAAAATTGGGGATATTGCATTTTTTCCTTCGCAAATGGATGTGTCTCTTCATTGGGGCCAACTTGACTTGAGGGAGGGCTGACTTGACTATCTTGGAGCCAAAAATTCAAATTTCAAATTTCAAAAGTTTCTCTTTTAAATCCAACATGAAGAACATGTCTTATACAAATTCTTTTAAGGGCTAAATAATCAAAATGACATAAAGAACATGCCCTACAAATTCTTTATATAATGCAAGGGCTAAAATATAAATTATGAAGATCGAACATAGCTACAAATATTCAACACTCAGCACAACTCCAAATAATGTTTTGCCCCACTCTAAGAGTAGATATGACCTTGATGCTTCAAAGTTGCCCCACCAAAGATAAGCATTGGGTTTTGAGATGATTTCACATGGTGCTACATCCCCTCATGTACTTCCAGATGCTGAAACACTGAGCCATAGTGCTTAGGCATTTGACTACTTGATGATGTGCCCAGATGGACCCAAGATGCCCCCAAATTGGCCTTGACCCTGTTTGATGGACGTTGTTTGTTCCAAAGCCCAAATGACGATGATTGTCATTAATATGACATGGGAGCACTTGCACATTCTCCTTGGACCCAAATGCTTGCCTCGCATGATGACGACACTCCCACAAACCTTAGAAGGTTGACACAGACATCTTTATGGATGACATCATGGTTGAGGAGGTGCTTTTCTGGAATGTAGCCATCCATTTTGAGGATTCCTTGGAGTGAGGAGCACTCATGGACTTATTCATCACTTGCTTGATGGATCATAATCATTTCTAGAGAATGATGTCATGGTGAAGACATTTATTTACCACACGTGTGGGCTACTTTTGGCATTTTGTGATGTTTTAGAGCTATTTTAAGATCGACTTGTGACCATTTGAGCTTGTTGAATAGTAAAGTGAATTTTTTAGGGGTTTTGCTTGCAAAATTATGAAAATGAGACTTGGTTGCCCTCATATAAATAGAGGGGGGTCTCATTTCTATTGGATCATTCATGATCACACTTCTCTCTCTTTTGGAAGTGTGCATTAGCTTTAACCTCTTTCTACTTATACAAAATGTAATCCTATGGTGTAAATTTCTATTGGACGTGGATCTTTTGCTTGAAGATGGTTTCTTGGGATTGACTAAAGAGATTCTTCTCAAAATTTTATAAGTTTACCACATATTTTCTATATCTTGCATGTTATATTGTTTGAAGTAGGATTTCTACATATGCCACATTTAAAATTGCTAAATTTATCTAGAAATATTGCTCCCCTATGGTACGCAAAATTGTTTCCCTTGAATCCTATAAGAGAACTCCCAGTTGTGCATCTCTTAAATTTGAAATCTACGTAAAAAGGAAGCCACTAGGGTTTCTAAGTCATCCTCATTGCATTTGTCGAGATGACTCCATTGTCCATTTAGATCAAGGCACTAGTCTAGGCGGTGGTGATCAAACTCTCTACTTTTCTTAATTTCTCTCTTTTCTCTTTTTGATTCTAGATATCTAGGGTTAGGGTTAGGGTTTATATGAAACATTGTTGCCTGAAAAAAAAAGTAATTTTATTTGATGTGTTGTTACCCTTAAAGTAGGAATAGCATTGAATAATTGTCTAAATACAAAATCTAGCATTTATTGTAGGTTCAAACTCTGTTTCTAGGGATGACCTCATCATTTTATTATTGTTTTATGGCATATGCATGTTTTAGCCACAAAAACTACATTGCAAACCATATAGTATGCATATCTAATTGATAGTCTTGATCCTTTACTGATCTATCATTGTGAGACTTTCTTTGGCTGCTATATGATATTGCATTCCCTATTATTGAAAATTTGTAAAACCTTAAGTTATAACAACCCTCTAATTTGCTTAATTGGTCTAAGGAGAGGGTCCTTTCCCCTTTTCTGGACTGCTTGGTGTTGAAAAGTGTAACTAAGTTCGGTCTTCATAATGACGTGTAAATTGTGATTTTATGTAATTGATGAAAAGAAGAAAATAAAATTATTTTTGTAAGTACTTGAATCATGGGTTTCATGATCAAGGAATTTTGTTTTAGTCAAGGTTCCCATTGAGAACCTTTAGGTTTTGTCATCTAGTCATAAAAGTCAATTTGAGTCAATGTCATGTATGAAGGACCCTTCTTGGGCATGTTACATTTTTGTATGAGTCATTAAATATATAAGGCCCTCCAAGACCAAGCAAAGACACCCTACAAGATGGAATAAAAGATCTTCACCAATTGACATGTCAGCTCACACTCCAACAAGTCCGCCTAATTGGTGAGGAAACAACTATAAATAGGGCAATTCAAATTTCATTTGGAGTAGAGAATTTTCGGTCAAGCAAGTCTGAAATCAAGAAGTGCGAAGATCACTTGGGAAAGAGCCTAATTATCAGCAAAGAGAAGAGGAAGAAGAGTGAAGTCCTTAGCATCATTTTCAAATTTGTTTTGGGTCTATTTTAGGGTTGTTCTTCTGTCACACATGCGAAGAAGAAGAGGATCATCTACTGCAGGAAGGTCGAGAAGGTTACAGTCATCCAAGGTAACCGAATTAAGAGAAGGACAATTCTTATCAAGAAGAAGTCTCCTTCTAAAGTGAAAATAGTTAAGGGTAAAAGTTGGTCAACTATATGAGCTAAGTTTTCTGATTTAGAACTGAAAGTTGCAGAACTAAATCAAGGGTCCGAAATTTTGCAGGATAGCCAAGAAAGAAGAAGTAAAGGGTTTGACTATTGTTGACTCAAGGAAGAAGAGGAAGATGTGTCTTGGTCTTGGAGTGGCAAATAGGTAAGGGTCTTGGTCTTGGTATTCGTTAATTGAAGTCTCTATAAGAAGAAGAATTTGTTCGGGTTTTCCTCTCAAATGGGAGAGGTTTTGGCCCTGGCTGATAGCCTATATTCTGTTTCTCTTGTCTCTTTATGGTTTATGCATTGGTAGTTGTTTGATGAAGAATAACACTATAATAATATAAGTAAAAGGAGATCCTAATCTAAGAAGTAAAAAGCATTCACAAGCAATTATTAAAAGAAGAGAAATCACTTAACCTTGATGCCCTAGATTTCTCAACATGGTAAGGTGACAAAGTCAAGAAAGGGCATCTTATCAAGGGACACTCAAGGATCAAATCTTGAGGAAGACATCAAAGCGAAGATCATCTTGAAGTCAAGATCTACAAAGGAAGCATCATAACCCTAGATCAAAGAAAGTCTACACCAACAAGAAGTCTTAGAATCCTCTAGTCATCTCAAGAGACCTCAAAGTCCCTACATCTACTCAAGTTGAAGAGATCTACGAATCAAGGTAGCTTGAAGTTTATTCATCCAAGAGAAGTACTTCAAGATCAAGATCAAATCATCATCTTGAAGAAAGTAAAAACCCTAGCTCAATCAAAGAAGCAATCCTGGGATCCAATCTCAACCATTTTGAAGTCGAAGTATCTTGAAGACTATTCATCCAAAGGAAGCTAGATCAAAGGCGTTGTCATCATCAAAAGGGAAATCTCCTTTTTTAATCAAAGGAGGGATTTCATTTGGAAGATCATTCAAAAGGCATCAATACATCTTCATAAGTCATCATCATCAAAGGGATCAAGTCGAAGATTTCATCTTCACTTGACAAGTAAGTATTTTTTCTTCTATAATCTAATATAGTGAAATGACTTCGTTTTGCAAGGAAATCTATAAGTTTGTTGGGTCATCGAAGTCCTTGCATGGAAAAGGAGGATAGACATAGTCCTCGAAGAAAATGAAGTTAATGATAATGTCAATGGAAAGGTCTCCGAACCATTTGAAGGACAAGCACTATCTGAATACATGGAAAAGGATCTAAGGGCTCAAGAGATTCTTATGGAGTTTGTCAAAGATCCCCTCATTCCTTATATAGCAAGGCCAGAGACATCAAAAGAGATATATGATAAGCTAGTAGAACTATTCTCTAGAGGTGCGATAAGAAAGGTCATATCACTTAGATCTGATCTATTCAAATTGAAGGTGTCAAAGGATGAAGGGATATCTACATATCTCTCAAAAGCATCTCAAATAAGAACTCAACTGCAAGATCTAGGAGAGATGATATTTGATAAAGAAATGGTCTCCATTGTTCTAAATGCATTAACTGATGAACAAGGTAATGTTGTATCAAATGCCCGTAAGGAGAAGAATGCTATCCCATTCAACAACTTGTGGTTTCTATGCAAGATACAAGAAGACAGGTTGAAGCCAAAAAGTAATGAAGGACCAAGTGAAAAAGGTCAAACATTTACTAAAAGGAAAGGGAAGTTCAAGAAGCATAGTTCTCAAGAAAACATAGCTAAGATTCAATGCTATGGATGTCAAGAATATGGGCATTACAAGAGAGATTGTCCTAAGATCAAGAAGGACAATATCAAAAGAGGAAGAGAAGAAGCCCATATCACCGAAGAAGTGGAGGAAGTTGAAAAGAAAGAGGAAGTAAGAGATCTCTACTGTAACTGAGATAGTCTTCATCACCTAAGTTCTTTTCAAAGTTCCTATTCTTAAGTCTTCTATGGTAAGATATGGCTCTCATGATTCACTAAGTAATATGATGGGATGCATCATGGCATCATAGAAGCATTGAAAGCAAGAGCTCATAACATCATCATAGAGAAGCATGAAAGATGGTTGAAATTGACATCTATGAAAGTCAACTATGAAGGATATAGCTCTTGAGAACCTCATTGGAAACATAAGTGGCACTTATGGAAAGGAAAAAATCATCCATGACAAAGCTCGTCATACATCAATCAAAAGGAAACATTTGTTGGATGGGGATACTCTAAATCCTCAAGATTCTTTGAAGGATGTTAAAATTTCTGTTTTCCCACCCCGGTTTTCAGTTTCTCCTTATTTCTCCCATGTAGTTAAATGCCCTTTCCCATAACCATACATTCAACAAGCTGAAAATTGTTGAAAACACAAATTCTGGAAATTGCAGAAATAAAAATCAGCAGTAATAAACAGCCATTAAAACACATTAAA
>APFE030808904.1:0-10486 GCA_000404065.3 Pinus taeda
GGAAGAAGAGGAGGAGGTGGAGGCGGGGAAGGCAGGGGTGGTGAAGGAGGAAGAGAGGAGCTAAGAGGTAGAGGGGAAATTGATGGAAGATGAGGCAGAGTAGGGGTGGGGCATAGAAGAAGGGGAATGGACGAGGTAGAAGGAGCGACGAAGGAGCAAGTGAAGGGGGAGGCGGAGAAGGTTGCGAGAGGGTGAGAAGGTTGCGGGAGGGGTTGAGCAGGGGAAGGAGGTGTGGGTTGGGAGGAGTGAGGCAGTTGGAGGAGGGTAAAGTGGAGGAAGCAATGGAGGGGGCAGAAGTGAATGAGGAGGGGTAGGAGGAGTCAGGGGAGGGGAAGGCATAGGATATGTGGGGGGAAGGAGTGGGAGGACAGGGGAAGATGTGGGAGAAGAGGTGGAGGAGGGGGAGGTGTGGTAGGATGGGGAGGTAGGGGGAGGGGGAGGAGGAGGTGGAAGAGGAAATAGTGGGAGGTGGAGGAGGAGGATAGGGAGGAAGAGGTCGAGGGGGAGGACGGGGAGGTGGAGGAGAAGGTGAGGGAGGAGAGAGGGACTAGATTATGCATAGTGGAGGGCGAAGGTGGCAAGGTTGATGATAGAGGTGGAGGAGGAAGAGGTGGATGAAGAGGGTGAGTACGGGTAGGATAGGCGGTGAGGAGGATGGGTTAGAGGGGGAAGAGATGAATGTGTAAGAGGCGGAGGAGGAAGAGAGGACAAAAATAGTTGTAATGCAAAAAATCATCTCATTTGAAAGCCTCCTTGGAATTAATGTAGGGAGGGTATTTCTCTAAGTGAACCTAAAATTTTAGTGTGGTGTACACATGTAAGTACTGAGAATTAAATAGGTTAGAATATTCTAGAACAACATTTCTAAACTAGACTTTAAAACAATAACGAGAAAAGAGGCTTGCCTCAACAATATTAAAATAATTCAATTTCACAGGAATTCCTTGCATACCTCCAGTGTCATACCATGACGAAACAAGATTTACATTAGCATCCCATCTCCATCACCATCATTGTAACTTAAAAATTGTGATACCATATTCCATCAAATGATCATTTGAGTTTGCTCTTAAAACAATTGCACACAGCCTTGGAAATTAATAGGAATCGCAGACCTTGCGATGCTAGAGAAATCTGCATGGAGTGATATAGGTTGTATAGGGAATTATTGAAGAATTGCAAAAAATTAAGAATAAATTATCTCTTTTATCTACCACAGAAGTCAACACTTGAAGTTTTTCTTATCAAAACCTAACATTGGCAATATGTAGCCCTTTTGCATTTCTTCAATAAGAAAAAAAATTAAGTAGGTGAATCCAAGAAACAAATGGTTTTAATTTTGGCTAATAATAATACAAAAGAAATTAAAATATAATTGTTGTTTAATAGAAAAAATGTAGGATGGTGGCCCTCAAATTTAGAAGGTTAATTCCATTCTATGAGTTGTCCCAATCTTTTTCTTCATATATAGAATAAAAATAGATTCCAAAATGAAATGTAGATAACTTATGAACAATCAACAATGTGTTTGGTCATTGTTTAGTATCACTAACATCATATTGTGAACTAAAAATTAGTGCTATAATTCAAAATGGAAAGAGTAAAATTTTACGGATAAAAAAAACAAATAACATTCTCTTACAAAATATGACATTTTATAAAAAGACATATAAATATCATAATTACATTTTAAATTATATTTCTTTATATATTTATTCACTCATATCTAAAAAACTAAGAAAAATTTATAAGGTTGTATTTACTAATTTTATAGAATTTAACGATACAAATTTATTTTTATGAAATTATTTATTGTAAAATAATTTTAATTACCATGGGTAAGTTGTGAGATTATGTTGTGAAACCTAGATATAAGAGAATAAGATATGTGCAATAAAGATGTAGAATACGGAATTTTTGCATTTTGTAAGCCACGTCAAAATTAAGGCCAATTAGCATTCTACAACTAAAATATCTTAGTTCTATTTTGATGTATTTATTTGCAATGTAGAAATCACTAAGAAACATCCATCTTGTAATTCTATTTCAAATTGGTAAAATATTCTTCAATGCTTTAATTTAGCTTCTACCATACAAATTATGCGATACGGCTTACTTTTCCTTACACACGAATTTTTACACTCTTTGTTACTTCCTTATTTCTATATATAAGTGTTTTATGACTGGAAGTCTAGTTTCAATAAGTTGGAAAGGAAGGCAGTACATGTATTTAAATAGTTGTAATTAGGATTTAAAGGGTTCTTAATGACTATAACTTCAAAAAAAGGAAACATTTGGGTACGTAATGAGAGAAATTGAACAATTTTATTGAAGTTTGTTAGCTACAGTGTTGGGAGAAAGTAGCAATAACTCCTATATACAATTCAAACTTATGTTATTATCAAGGGTTGATGCAAAAATGGAATTCATGCATAAAATATATTGTGTGTTTGGAATGCATGCGGTGACTAAGTAAATAACATTGTAGTGTAAATGTTTTAACAAGGTTTAAATTCAAAATTTGGACATCATAGATGGAACCTCTAACTAGAAAATGGCCACATGGAATTATCTAAGAGAGTAATAACTCTAATAAATTGGATTTATAAGTGTTGATATTGCTAAAAAAAATGTAGCTCCAATAAGACATTGCTAGGAAAAAAAGTTGAAGAGTTTGAAGTGAGGATTAAATTTGCAAAAGAAAGACTTGTGGATCTTTGAAGAAGATTATTTGTTGAGATCTCATGTGTTGGGATGATGAATATCATGAGTTATTGGAGGAAGGAGAGGACATTTTAGAAGCAAGGATGGGATATAGATAGAAGTGTTGGTGCTTTTTGCACATCTAGCTTCCTGTGACAATCTCCAAATTGGAATAAAGATGAAGGATTTACCTTATGAAAGGTGGGATAAGAGGGAAGAAACATATCATTAAGGGCCATAAAACAATCAAATATTTTAGGTAAGTCCTATTTATCCTAACAATAATAGGAGGAAAAAGATAAGAAAGGTGAAATTGGAAATAACTATCCATCAATATGGGCCCATAAAAAAAGTGAATGGTGAATCCCACCTATGTTTGGTAAGGTATAAGTTATCATATTTAATGGTTGAGGTAGTATGTATAACACAAGAACAACTCAGAGTTCTTATTCAATAGGAATTTAGTCACCCTTGAAGTACAAGGATCACCCGTATGAATAGAGAAGATAGAGAGAGTACTGAAGGATAGTATAAGAGCTCTTAGTAGGACAAAGATTGTTCGAAAAACACGAACCTTCATAAATTCCTGAAGTTTGCAAATATACATCTTGTTCATAAATGTGAGGAAGCTAATTAAGATATTAAATTATTAGATACCAAGTAGTATATAATTTTTTTGGGGTTAATATTTACAGTGGATTAATTTTCCGTGATTTTCAGTAAAACGGTTTCCATAGAAGGTGATATAAGTGTTAACTAACCTAGATTATGTGTCGTGTTGAACATTTATCCCCCTATTAGCGAAAAAAATGATTACCTTTCCCATTTAATTTAAGTATATTTTATTAGTTTTCCATATATTTTAAGTATATTTTATTAGTTTTCCATATATTTTAATGTGTTTACTAAAACATATTTATTAGGTTGTCAATAACTATCTAAAATTTTATTTTCATATTGTAATATCAATCTATTCTGAATCACATGGAAGGTGTCTTAAATATTTCACATTCATTTAAAGGGGATTTTTGGTGAATAAAGTAGTTAGTGAAAATATGTATTATCGTTTCATTATATTTTTGTTTCTTTCCTTTAAATTCCATTCATAAAGAAAAAAATGAGAATGTATTCAAGAATTGAATAATTTTAATAGAAATATATATCTCTAAAATTTGTTGAAATTAAACACAACAACATCATAGAGTTCAATAAATGACCCCCACATTTAACTCAACATTCATTAGAAAAAATAAATGAAAATGAATATATCAAATATTTAAAAAATTATATTACAAATATATATTTATGCTAATTAATATAGATATTAGTGATTAAAATATATATGGGAATAGACATTTCACAAATATAAAAAACACATAACTGAATTTGTTAAAGCATATTTATGCTTCCTTAATTGCCAAATTTTTTTTGTTTCAACTTAACGTGGATGACTATTTGTTTATTTTATTTTTATTTTTTTAATTAACCTGCCTAGGTTGATTGCCAAGGGAATATGTGCAAAAGATGTTTCTCTGAATTCTTATTAATGGTTGTAGTGTGTTACAAAGTTTGTTAGGTTTTATTGAATTTTAATAAATTAAAAAATTTAGGTTCTCTCCAGTTTCCTAAGGATTTAAGATTATTCCAATTTTAATATGCAATTTTTCTTTAACAAAATGGTTGATTTTACAATAAGATGTGTAATTCTTTTTTTATCCTCAAATTAAAATTGGCAAATATCCTTTTTATGCACGGTTAATTACGTACATGTGTACCTTGGTAAGTCATTCTTTGTGTTGCAATAGTTTCTTTTCTTTTATTTATGAAGCCTTTGCCTGTATCAACCATATTAATATTTTTCATGTGATTGTGCTAGGTTTATTACGCTCATGAAGAAGGATTCCTGAATTTTAATTTAATTATCAATAATTAATAGGTTTGATGCTAGGGATTCAATTTGAATGCCCACTAAGTATTTTTAACATTACACATGAATAAAGGATGGAGAATTATTTAAAATTTATCTTTGACGTATTTTCCTTTTAAATTTAGTTAAAAAGTTGTTTACAAAATTATATTAAAATATACTATATATAAAATATTTTTGACAATAAAATGATTTATGCCTTTTATTATGGCTAGTGTAATGATATAAGCAAATGATTTGTAAAATCGTATAACAATAAATCCACGACAAGCATCGCCCTCTATTTAAGCATGTGCCATGATTTGCATCTTCATCCTGGTGATGAACCACACTTGCTAGTTAGAAACACGTCAAAAAAATTTCTCCTATGTGATTTCTACCAAAAAGACTCTTCTTAATATACTATGGATCACAAAAGCCCGAAATCAAGAATCAAAACATTAAGAAATTTCCCAAAATAAAAAATCATAAAACTTTACTAAGTTATAACTTTATTATTATCATTATTATTATTAAATGTAAGCCAACTTTTGATCTTTATATTTCGTTCAAAAATAAATATTGTACATGCATGTTCAAAAATGAACTAGATGGGCTCAACCTACCCAGAGGAAAACCAAGACTTTTGACCATCTCGTGGAGTCATATGCTCACAAAAATTTAATAGTGTTGATCATGTCTAATAGCACTAAAAACACTGCAATCTCATGCTAACCTCTAACACTAACTAGAAATTACACATAGGCTACTAATTGTGAATAAAAAGTATCAATCATCAAATGATTCAATTGGGGATGGATAATTTGCAATGGATCCCTGCTGGTCCAGTGGGATATTACATGGCATATGAGTATCAATTCTTTCCAGTCACGTTATCACATGATTCAAGATAAAATTCACTTACTCTATCTCCTGATGGAGCAAGTCTAGATCCCCCTATAACTCCACGGGGTCTTCTAGTTCTATTTCCATAACTTTGACCATCAGTGTCTTCATTCTCTAGTATAGAAGAAAAATTTTAGTGTAGAAATTCCTTCTCTCTATGTTTTTTCTTGGGCCTATTATAATGTTTCCCCAGTCACAAGCTAGTTATACCCTACTTGGCTCCAGTCTAAAATCAACATTTCCTCCTGTTCTTCTAGTCTCACATCAATTTTCGATAAGGACGAGGCTCTTTATAATATTGTTTCCTCCACCTTTAGTCATGACCAACCTTCGTAGACACTTCCTCTACTAGCTCGACACTTTACGCCACCTAGAATTTCATTGTTCAACTGTTGTTCTTTGCCTCAGTCTCAACTTATTATGGTGGAATATCATTGTCTTAGACCCATATGACCCATACCTCTCTTTATCTTCCAAAACCTACGCTACTTATGATTGTTTCTTGAGAACTAGTCATTAGGGTTCTTAGAATTGTCTTCTCCATATAAAATTCCTACACTTACATATCCAAGTGTGGTCTTCCCTTATTTTACTCGTAAAATTGTTAGGGTTTATGGTTTAGCTATTAGGGTTTGGGGTTTAGGGTTTATGGTTTAGCTATTAGGGTTTGGGGTTTAGGGTTCATGATTTAGGGTTTATAACATTTTAGTAAATTCTTCTAATAAGCACTTAAATAAAGGTCACAATTAGTTTTTAAAATGTTATAAAATTCTTAGGCTTTAGCATTTAGGGTTAATGGTTTAAAACACTTCAGTAAATGTTTTTAATATACACTAAAATAAAAGTTACAAAATACTCTATAAAATGTTATAAATTAATTAGTGTTTAGGTTTTAGGGTTTATGGATTAGGGTTTAAATTTTATAACACTTTAGTAAATTATTTTTATAAACATGTAAAAAAAGTTACTAAACACTTTTTTAAATGTTATGAAATGCTTAGGGTTTAGGTTTTATGGTATACCGTATAGGGTTTAGGGTTTAGGGTCTATAACGCTTTAGTAAATTGTTTTAATAAACACTTAAATAAAAGTTACAAAATGCTTTTTGAAATATTATAAAAGGCTTAGGGTTTAGCATTTAGGGTTTAGTTTTTTTGGTTTAAGGTTTATAGTTTAGGGTTTAGCTTTTATGTTTTAGGGTTTATAAGACTTTAGTAAATTATTTTGATAAAAAGTTAAGTAAACGTTACAAAAATCTTTTTAGAATGCTATAAAATGCTTAAGATTTAGGGTTTATAAGACTTTAGTAAATTCTTATAATAAGAACTCAAATAAAAGTTAAAAAACACTTTTTAAAATGTTATAAATTGCTTAGGGTTTAGGGTTAAGAGTCTATGATTTATAAAAATTTAGTAGATCCTCTTAATAAACACTCCAATAAAAGTTAGAATTTTTTTTAAGATGTTATAAAATGCTTAGGGTTCAAGGTTTAAGGTTTATGGTGTTGGGTTTGGTGTTTAGAGTTTAGTGTTTAGGGTTTATAACTCTTTAGTAAATGATTCTAATAACCACTTAAAGAGAAGTTACAATATGCTTTCCAAAATGTTATAAAATTATTAGGGTTTAGCTTTAAGGCTTTAGGGTTTAGGGTTTAGAGTTCAGGGTTTAGGGATTAGGGTTTCAGGTTGAGAGTTTAGGGTTTAGGGTTTACAACTTGTGGTTTACAATTTAGGTTTGAGGGTTTATAACACTTTAGTAAATTATTTTAATAAACACTGAAATAAAAATTACAAAACGCTTTTTAAAATGTTATCAAATGCTTAGGGTTTAGGGTTTAATGTTCATGGTTTAGGGTTTAGGGTTTAAGGTTTAGGATTTAGGGTTTATGATTTAAGGTTTAGGGTTTTGGGCTTAGAGGTTAGATTTTAGGGTTTATAAGAATTTAGAAAATGCTTCTAATAAACACTTAAATTAAAGTTTCAAAAAACCTTTTAAAATGTTATAAAATGATTAGGGGTTAGGGTTTGGGATTTATGGTTTAGGGTTTAAGGTTTGGGATTTTGGGTTTAGTTTTATGGTTTAGTGTTTAGGGTCTATAATCTTTTGGTAAATGATTTTAATAAACACTTAAATAAAAGTTACAAAACAATTTTTAAAATGTTATAAAATGGTTAGGGTTTAGGGTTTAGGGTTTAGGTTTTGGGGTTTAGGGTTTATGTTTCTGTGTTTATGATTTAGGGTTTGTAACACTTTGGTAATTTTTTTTTAATAAAAACTTAAATGAAAGTTACAAAATTCTCCTTAAACTATTATAGTGTTCTTAGGGTTTAGGGTTTAGGGTTTAGGGCTTGGGGTTTAGGCTATATTGTTTAGGTTTTGGGGTTTAGGTTTTATGGTGTATGGTTTAAGGTTTATCACAATTTAGTAAATGCTTTTAATAAACACTTAAATAAAAGTTACAAAACGCTTTTTAAAATGTTATAAAATGCCTATAGTTTAGGGTTTAGTTTATAGGGTTTAGGGTTTATTAAACTTTATTAAGTGCTTTTAATAAACACTTAAAAAAGGTCAGAAAACACATTTTAAAATGTTATTAAATGATTATGGTTTAGCATTTAGGGTTTAGGTTTTATAACACCTTAGTAAATTCTTTTAATAAACACTTAAATAAAAGTTACAAAATTATTTCTGATATGTCATAAAATGCTTAGGGTTTAGGGTTTTGGGTTTACGGTTTAGCGTTTAGGGTTTACGGTTTAGATTTTAGAACACTTTAGTAAATTATTTTAATAAACACTTGAATAACATCTACAAAATTCTTGTTAAAATGTTATAAAATGCTTAGGGTTTATGTTTGAGGGTTATAACTCTTTATTAAATACTTTTAATAAACACTTTAAAAAGTTGCAAAAATGTATTTTAAAACGTTATAAAATTCTTAGTGTTTAGGGATAGTATTTATGGTTTAGGGCTTGGGATTTATAACACTTTGATAAATTCTTTTAATAATAACATAAGAAAAAGTTCCAAATGATTGTTAAAATTTCATAAAATGCTTAGGCTTAGGGTTTAGGATTTAAAATTCTATAAAATGCTCATGTTTAGGGTTTTAGGGTTTATTAAAAACTTAGTAAAAATGGTTTTTAATAACACTTCAAAAAAAAGAAATAAAAAGGCTTGGTTAAAATGTTATAAAATACTTAGGGTTTGAAAGTTTAGGCTTTAGGGTTTAATGGATTTTGAGTTTAAAAGTTATAAAATTTTTAAACACTTTAGGATTTAGGGTTATAACATTTTAGTTAAATTCTTTTAAATAAAGAACTTTCAAAAAGGGTTACAAAAAAGCTTGTAAAATGGTCATTGAATGCTTAGGGTTTAGGTTTTAGGGTTTTAAATGTTTATAAAAGCTTAAGGTTTAGGGTTTCGGGTTTCAACAAAGAATTTTAGTAATTATTTTTATAAACACTTATAAAATTTAACAAAACATTTTTAAAACTAATTACTAAAATGCTTGTGTTTAGGGTTAGGGTTTAGGTCTTATAACAACTTTAAATTAAATATTTAATAAACACTTAAAAAAGGTTATAAAAACACTTTTTTAAAATGTTATAAAATTCTGAGGGTTTATGGTTTAAAATGGTATAAAATTCTTAGCGTTTAGAGTTTAGTGTTTAGGGTTTATAAAATTTTAGTAAATCCTTTTAATAAACACTTAGAAAAAATTTACGAAACACTTGCTAAAAAGTTATAAAATGTTTAGGGTTTAGGTTTGATGGACACTTTAGTAAATTATTTTAATAAACACTTTAAAAAATGTTACTAAACTCTTGTTAAAATTTTATAACACTTTCGTAAATGCTTTTAATAAACACTTTAAAAAGTTACAAAACACTTATTAAAATGTTATAAAATGTTTAGGGTTTAGGGTCATAAAATGTTTTAAAATCCTTGCTAAATTGTAATAAAATGCTTAGGGTTTAGGGTTTCTAACAATTTAGTAAATTCTTTAAATAAACACTTAAAAAAAAGGTTACAAACACTTGTTAAAATGTTATAAAATAGATAGTGTTTAGGGTTTGGTGTTTAAAATGTTATAAAGTGCTTAAGGTTTAGGGTTTAGGGTTTAGGTTAGGGGTGTGGGTATTAGGGTTTAAGGTTTAAGGTTTATGATGCTTTAATAATTTCTTTTAATAAACACTTATAAAAAAAGTTAAAAAATGGTTTTTAGGGTTTAGCGTTTATGAATTTTTAGGGTTTAGGGATTAGGGGTTTATGGTTTATAACACTTTAGTAAATAGTTTTAGTAAACACTTAAATAAAAAGTTACAAAACACTTTTTAAAATATTATAAAATACTTAGGTTTTAGTGTTTCGGGTTTAGGGTTTAGGTTTTGGAGTTTAGGGTTTAGAGTTTATAAGGCCTTAGTAAATTCTTTCCAGCATTAGGCTTTAGGGTTTAGGGTTTATAATACCTTAGTAAATTATTTTAAGTTTTATCCTTGACGCTTTAAGAATTAGGATATAGGGTTTAGGGTTTACCGTTTGGGATTTAGTGTTTCAGTTTAGGGTTTATGGTTTAGGGTGAGGATTTATAACACTAAAGTTACAAAAAACATTATAAAATATTAAAAAGAACATAGTGTTTAGGGTTTTGGGTTTATGGTTTAAGGCTTATAACACTTTAGTAAATTCTTTTAGTAAACACTTAAATAAAAGTTACAAAACACTTTTTAAAATGTTGTAAAATGCTTAGGGTTTACGTTTTAGGGTTTATAACACTTTAGTAAATGATTTTAATAAACACCTAAATAAAATTTAGAAAACGCTTTTTAAAATGTTATAAAATACACAAGGTTTAGGTTTTAGGGTTTCAGGTGTAGTGTTTGAGGCTTAGGGTTTTTTTTTATGCCACTTTAGTAAATTACTTTAATAAACACTTAAATAAAAGCTACACAATTATTTTTAAAATGT
>APFE030808910.1:0-67568 GCA_000404065.3 Pinus taeda
CCTGCAAGCACAAACAAGGCAAACGATTAAATAGCACCCGAATATCCAATATTATAAAACATATTTAACATGAAAGTCAAGGAGTCCATGAAACAAATAACATAAGATACTTGTTGAGAAAAATGAGCTTGATTGTATTAATTCAAAGGAGAAGAACCTTACAACCTTTGCCTTGACGCTGTACAAGCTCCTCCCAGGGTCCAACAAGAAGTCTCCTCTACTTTGACAAGCTTCACTCACTCCCCAATGAAGCCAAAAAGGTATGTGATCTCTCCTCTTAAGCTCAAATAGGAAGTCTTGATTTCACTAGCATTTCCCTCAAAAGTTCAGCTTCTAACCTCCCTAGCCACTGACCCAATGCCTCAATTTATAGTGCAATGGAGATCAATTACCAGCTCCTCCTTCAAAGGGATAGAATCCTCCTTCAAAGGGATAGCTCCTCTCAACAAGGGATTAGTTCCTCCTATAATGGGATGCATGAACCACTTGGAGCGAACAATCCACGTAACAAATGCTTCTAGAAAACTCTAGAATTAACCCAAGATGAGTTTTTTAAGATAAAAATTGTGCCTTTTGACTTTCACAAGGGTACGCACCCTCCCCTTTACATACAGAGCGTATAAATACGCAGATATCCTGAACAAAAGGTGCGGGCACGCAGGCAAAAGTGAGAGAAAGTGCGGAACCAGAGTTACATTGCTTTTTTGATGTCTTTCTCTCATTTCTAAAGCTTGTTCTGAAGAGCTGAGGTTTGAGACTTGCTTAGGAAGCTGGTATAGGTGGTGATAGACCCATACCGACTGCAAATAATCAAGGTGACGATATTTTTGTGTAACACTCCTTGGAAATCCCCTCTCCTCGTTGTTGCAACCAACATTCCACTTAGGCCTTATGCTACTCGTAGGAATAGGAGGGGCGACAAAGGGAAGCCTTGTATAAGGACCATTTCTTCTCTGAAGAAGTGGGATGTTGCTCCATTTATTAGGACCACAAAGGACACCGACATCATGCAACTCATAACCCAATTTATGAAAGGTACCTCAAATCTGATGGGGGTGAGGATAAGGTGAATAAAAAGTCAATTGACACAATCATATGCCTTTGATAGATCAAGCTTAATGATATCCCTTGTGAGGTCTTTTTTTTTTTTTTTTATGTCATGGAGGCCTTCTTGAGCTACCCCGATGGCCTCATATATTTGCTTCTCATCTAGGAATTCGAATTTCTCACTAGAAATAGATTTTGATAGGATGGGCTTCATTCTCTAAGCTATCACCTTTGAAATGATTTTGTAGATACATTTGCACAGTGATATGGGTTTGAAGTCTTCAAATGAGGAGGGATCGTCTTTTTTGGGCATTAGAGCAATGAAAGTTGAATTAAATGTGGATAGAATATGCCCCTCCTCTCTAGATTCATTGATCACTTGTAGGATATCTTCCCAAAGAAGATCATGGAAATCTGTAACAAATTCGATAGTCCATCCATTCGACCCTGGAATTTTGTCTTTTTGGAAACTAGTAAGAATTTATTTGAGTTCCTCCTTTGTGACTTCCTCCATTATAGTTTTGCTATCTTCCTCATCCACAAAATGTGGAAAGAAGTTTGCAACCCTAATAATTTCTACGATTGACACCCTATCAGGAGATTTGAAAACGTTTTTGAAGTGATCTCAACCTATTGATGCCAGTCCTTCAAACTCGGTGACCTCCCTTCCCTGTTGGGATTTCATTTTCCTAATGATGTTGATCATTCTGTGATCCAAATCTTTTTACTTCAAAGATGCATACAAAATTTCATTTAAAAGAGCATGTAACCATAAGATGCATACACATAAAAGAAGCAGAAATAAATGAAAACCATGATAAGTTAAGACACAAACACATTGATAACAGAGTTCACCTAGTGTGGGTTACGTCTTCGGGCCCTACTCAAAGCGGGGAGGCCTCGTTCATTAATCTTTAGCGAAATCAAATTACATGCATGTACAAAAGACACCTTATACCTCCACTTTCGGGGATGGCTTGAAAATTAACACCTCTGTTGAAGAAGTGGATTGCATCGTTGAATTCCTGGCGAAAAATCATGAAAAACGACTGTAAACTCGACCCCTTTTTGATACCGTCAATTCTGGACACCCAGGAATCTCAAAGATTCCCCAAAGATTCCTTCTCGATGGTTAACTAGAATTCTATTGCTCATATTACAAATCTGACTTCACCACTATGCTCCTTGTGAAGAATTGAGTAAAATGAGCATAAAGTCTGCCATGTTTTGAAACTGTTAAAATTTTTCATTTAGGGAATCTTTTAGATTCCTCATGATTCCACAAAGATTCATCTCTACAAGTTGACTAGAATTCCGCTACTTAGATCAGAAAACAAATCGTGCCATCAGAATCCTGGAGAAATTCTGGTTCATTTGAGTATTAACTTGGCATGAATCTGATACCGTGAAAATTTGGCCCTCTAAGGAATCTCTAAGATTCTTCATTGATTTTGCATGAGAGTATTCTGTGGAATATTCCAAGGAGAATTCCCCTAGAATATACCAGTCTCAAACTTCGTACTTTGTGGTTCCTCTTGCAAGTGACGTCGGGGTTCCACGTCCGCGCGGCCTTCGTTGGGTGAATGGTAAAAATCTGAGGTTTAAATGAAAACTTTTGGCAGATTTTACAAAGAAAACCTATAGGCCGTTAATGGGTGCCTAGATTAGCTCGGGGCAGGTGCATGTTCCAACTCCTGGGTGTGTTGTTGGGTTGTCGCTTAATTATTTTAGGCGATAGTTTTTTAATAGTTTTCATGCAATATGGGGTTGCCCGATTGGCAGGCTGACCCACCGGGTCGAGTGGGTTTGAACCCCATTGGCTTTGTTGTCATGTGGGTAGTTATCCCATATAATAATAATAATAAACAATGTTGGTTGGGGGTGGGCGAGTCCCCCAGGCCCACCACCCATTTCAATTTTTTTTTTTTATAGTTTTATTAATAACAACCATTCAAAATTCATCGACCGGTTTTTAAAGGTTACCAGAAAAATTAAGTAGGCGACAATTTTTCTAGTTCCAACCTGTTGTGGCCACCAACAACCCCCCTTTTTATTTAGTGTTGTGACTAATACTAAATAAATGGGGACCTTTATTCAAAAAATTCAAAATATCAATTAGTTATTATATTTCCTTTTCAATAAAACTTACCATCGTAAACTTAAGAAAAGACCTTTGCGAAATCTTAAAAACTTAAGTTGTGTGATGAGGGAAGACAAAATCACTCCTTAAAGGATATCGCATCGCAAAAAAGATAACAACATGCCTACTTACAAGCTAAACTCTAAAATCGCGAGAATGCGATGCGAAATTGCATAAGGATAAACATATATCGCATCGAAAGTCTTAGAAGCACACTTATAATAAAAAACTGCAGAAAACGCCAATATGCGATAGCGCATATCGCAAAATCGCACCTCGCAAGAAACTGCTTAACACAAAACATGCGATATTGTGATTATGCGATGTTGCAAACATGCGATATTGCGATTATGCGATGTTGCGAACATGTGATATTGCGATTATGCGATGTTGCGACCATGCGATACTGCGAAATTGCGATAATGCGACAAAAACGATCTTACGATTAGACGACAAAACGATCTTGCGATCTTGTGATTATGCGATGTAGCAATTTGCGATATTGCAAAGCAAATCGCAAAATCGTCTCATCGCAAATTTTTCTAGTTCATTATTCAAGGAAAAGTGTTTCCATTAAACGAGACTGGTTATGTGCTTTAATGCTCATTAATGAAGTAGTTGCCAGTTGTTAATGAAATCTAGTTTTGAGTTTATCGAAGAGCCAGTTCATGTAAGGTGGCATATTTTTAAAATGTCTTCGCCAGTCAAAGCATTCCCATCGTTATTTATTATCATTACTCTCACCTCACTTGTAAACTGCAGGAGCGAAGGACAAAAGGTTATACAAAGCAGTGTACAAGAAACTATGGTGAAAATAGGCAAGGCTCTGATATCTGAAGACAGAGAAAAGGCGCCCTTGCACAAAGACACAGCATGCAACAGAAACGCGGGTATTTTCACCTAGGAAGGCATACATAATCTACTTGAGGAAATAAATCCTAAAGTAATATTATTTACGGCTACTATAGGCTCATCAAGGTCGTCTGAAGCATCAGTTGCATAGTTAGCTTGTTCATTCCTGCACCAGAGAGCGGCAAGGCCCAAAATTCTCCCTTGCATAGAAATGTTTAAAGGAGTATTAAACAACGCTGATATCAAAGACAGGTAGTTTAGGGCTCAAGGTTAAGAGCTCTCGGAATCATTATTTTCACAAAATTTCAACTTTACATCTGCTACGCAAGAAGCGAAAATCGCACTAAGGAAGCCCGGATTAAGAAACAAAGGCAGTTTCCGATGCGCGATTAGTGCCTAGCGCTAATCGCGCATCGCTGGGTAAAACTTCTTGAAATGGAAAACCTCTAATTGCTCAGCCTCTTGTAAGCCAAGTACCGAAAAGATAGTGCCAGCTCTTGCTGATTCCGTTTTTGTAGCACATTTAAAGGCTGAAGTCAGCCAACTGACTCTTCTCAAGCAAATGTTGAATGCTTGCGACAATAAGGAGAAAATACAGAAATAGTTAGCTTTAAAATTAATTTTAGAAATAGTTTTATTTTATTTTGCCTAGAAAAAGGGTGGTCATTTAAAACGTATCCTAAATTTTTGTAAATAAGTTATTTTTAGACGTAGTTAGTAGTAGTTAAACCCTTCTCATGCATTTAGAGAAGGGTCCAGAAATTTATCAAAAACTTGTCCTCAGAACATGCACTTTTGCACCCTCCGAGGAGGTTTTGGTGAATGAATGGAACAGGATTTATTGATTTTTGCATCTGATATCTGCTACTGATGTTGCACTTCTGTACTCTTAGTTGATGTTGGATTGAGAAGAGATAAATTGCTATCGCTTGAAGCTCATGAGTAGAACTAGTTATAAATGGTACTTCTATCTCTTAATTGTTTCTATCTCTTGTGTTAGAGTGATATTTAAGCTTAGTTGTTTATATGTTAACGCTTGAATGTCTGAGTTATCATTTGGCACTTTTTTACGGTGATAGCTATTTATTTATGCTTGATATATGAATAGCTTATTATGCGATATGTTTTTCGCAACTGTTTCGCCTAACTTTTTATGCGAAGTGGTTCATCTTTATTGAATTATTTTCTTATAACAATTGAATGATCTTTATTACCGATTGTTATCTGAAATCATTTTAGATCGCATAACAAAAGAATCATACCCCGGGTTAGTATAGATTTAGATGTTGTTGATTTTTTAGAATACAATTACATGTCATTAGATTAGAATTAGAAGTAGATCACCTCAATTAGAATCTTTTAAAGCCAGGAAAATCAATCAATCTTACACACACACACAAATTGGGAACTGGTCCCATTATCCCTAGTCAGACCCGCTATACCAAATGGAAAAGGAGTTGCCAACCAAGGTCTGGACCAGGCGGGTATCCCCCTTGTTGTTGACCTGATTTTCGAGGCTTCAACACAACCACCGGAAACCATTGCCGCAAAGTGCCAAATTGTTGCCTCGTTAATTTTTACCAAATTTAGAGGCTTTGCTAAATTTAGTCGGGCTCCAAATTTAGTTAGCGCTCTACTAACTTTAGCCAAGGGTCACAGTTGACCAAAACTTTGACTAGTCATAACTTTCACATACGAACTCGGAATGAGGTGCCGTTTGTGTCGTTGAAAACCTTGAAATGAGATCTTATATCTGAAACTAGTTTCAATACAATCTAATAAATTTTATTTTTGAGCTTTTCTTGAGCCCTCTTTGATTTTGAGTTCTCTGGAGCCACTTGGATCATTCTTCCCCACTAAGGATATTTTGGTCCTCCAAAAGCATGAACACAATCTGCAACCAGCACGTGCACGCGCCCTGTCAATCCACACTTCCTTCTTTGTACTTCAGAGCCATAAATGACAAACCAACACCTGCATTCTATGCAAACTTGTAGTACAATCTTTGCAAACTACATGTTCTATCACAAGACCAAACATGACTCAAACATCCCTATACTTCCCAAGAGTTTATAACAAACTCTTTGGTCAAGTTTACATCCATATCATAATGGAAACCAATACCCCAACTATCAACAAAACCACAAAAAAAAAATCATGTTGCCTACGTAAGTGATGGAAAACACATCATCAATTTTACAATCATTTCACAACATACGATTTACAAAATGTAGCCATGACAAGATACTACATCTAGTGAAACCATCTCTTACTCATCTCCCTATGGCGAATTCGCTTATTGAACATATTCACGAGCTGGTTTCTTCATAGGTACTTTTTTGGCATGGAGTGTCTGACATGTGGCTCTCTGGTGTCCATCCCCATTGCAGTAATTACAATGATTCTTTCTCCTTCAAATTTTCTGGATAATCTTGGATTGCTTATTCCTAGTGTGCCTCTGATAAGTGCCCGTGGAATCCTCACTATCAATGGAATGTGATGAGGTGCTCCCATCCTTTTTCATTGTTTGGTCACTGGTTGTATTAGAGCATTCCCCAACCTCTTTTCTGACATACCCAAGTCCAACATAACGAGGAAATTCCTCCACTTTGATGGGATTCACAATGCCATGGCCATTAATGTTGAGGCCCTTCCCTTGATACCCCATCTTCTTCAACAATTTTGATCCAATTCATGTAGTATGTTTCTCAAAAGCAACAAAATCATCATCATAAAAAGAACATGAAATTGAAGAATCACTTTTACCTCAGGCTTGTTATGTTGCATCTTTTCCAAGGCCTCCTTCTTGGCTTGTAATTGATGTTGCAACCTTTGTTTCTCCTCCTTTTATTTTTGTAGGAGTCCCCTTAGTTCCGCATTCTTCACCTAAATGATTTGGTTGATATCTTCGAGTTCTTGGAGCCATGCAACATTTGATTCCCTCCTCATTTTTGGCACGACATTTGTTGAAATATTTGTTTCATCACCCGAATCAAAACCCGAGTCAATATGTCCATCTTCTATAACCCTAAGAGTTACAATCTTCATTTCATCACCTGAGTCTGATTCAAGGTCAATTGGTCCAACAACTGCAAATCCTACAACTGTGATCTTCTCATCATCCTCTGATCCATATTCTTTGTCTTGTTGCACAGTTGCAATTGCCTTCTGCTTCTCTTTTCTGTCATTCCTCTTAGGCCTCAATTCTAGATGCAATTTCCATCAATGCTCCTCATCATGCCCTTCTTTCTCATAATGAATATAAGAGGGCTTTGATTCTCTTCTCTTAGCTACTGCTGCCCTCTTTGGGAGGTCATCTTGCTCATGCTTCCCCCTATTTTCAAGATGTACAACCTTCACACTAGCTTCATAAGGAGTTTTAGGTTCAAATAATAACAATGAATGACACAAATAATTATGCAAAGAGCCAATATATTTCAACAACGTCCCAGGAGTGTCTAGTGGAACATTCAATGCTAATGATTTTTTCATAAACTCCTCTGTAAAATTCTAGACATTTTGACCTTTACTTTGTTTCAAGTGTTGCCATTCCATAATGGCCTTATGCCTGTAACCCAATGGGTAAAAAATTCCTCTTAAAGCATAGACGAACTTAGACCTAGATGAAAGAATTTTACGACTACTCTTACCACCTTTCTGCAGTCTGCCTTCCCATCGGACGGGAGCAATGTCACTCAATCGAAGGGATGCTAGCTAGATCTTGGCTTCATCCTCTTTGATTCGTTGTATGTGGGAATTCACTTCAACTTGTCTGATCTAGTTATCTATATTTTCTGCATTAGATTCTCCACTAAACATGTGCAAATCAAACTTGAAATCCAACTTTAAAAAGGGATTTCTATGAGTTTTTCTACCTCTAGAATGACGAGAAGAGGAAGAAAAAGAACTTCCACTGGAATATGGAGAGGGAGGTTCAGGAGGCTCTTCCCCTCCTCCTTCATGATTCACCAAGGCATGATCATCTGGTCCTTCCTTCTTCTATGGTTTCGTCATTGTCTTCCTATACTTTACAAACAATTTGTCCACTTTTCCTGCCATAGCATAGAAGTCCTTGCGATAATTTCACTCTTCCTCCAACCGAGCATCTTCATTTTCCATTTTCCTTCTTCGTGTTGCACACCCTACTTTTGGATCAAAGGATTTAAATTTTCCTTCACCTCTTTAGATCTTTTCCCTGGTTATCATACACTTGCAGTTCACATCAACATAAGACCCACTCTGATACCAAACTTGATCCAGATATTTTTACTTCAAAGATGCATACATAATTGCATTTAAAATAGCATGTAACCATAAGATGCATACACATAAAAGAAGCAAAAATAAATGACAACCATGAAAAGCAAATACACAAACAAGTTGATAACGGAGTTCACCCAGTGTGGGTTATGTCTTCGGGCCCAGCTCAAAGCGGGGAAGCCTAGTTAATTAATATTCAACAAAATCAAATTACATGCATGTACAAAAGACACCTTATACCTCCACTTCCAGGTATGGCCTAAAAATGCACACCTACAATGAAGAAATTGACTGCACCATTGAATTCCTAGTGAAAAATCATGAAAAATGACTGTAAACTTGACCCCTTTCTCACACTGTTAATTCTAGGCACCCATGAATCTCAAAGATTCCCCAAAGATTCTTTCTCGCTGGTTAACTGGTATTCTGCTGCTAAGATGAAAAATCTGACTTTACCACTGCTCAAGGAGTAGGTGAAAATTTCACTAGTTCTGGCCGTTGGAAACTGTTGCCGAAAAGTGCCAAATTGTTGCCTCGTTAATTTCTGCCAAATTTGGCGCCTTCGCTAGATTTATCTGGGCTCCAAATTTAGTTCACGCTTTGCTAACTTTAGCCAAGGGTCCTAGTTGACCAAAACTTTGACTGGTCATAACTTTCACATACGAACTCGGATTGAGGTGTCGTTTGCACCGTTGGAAATATTGAGATGAGATATTCAATCTAACTCTAGTTTCAATGCAATCCAATAAATTTGATTTTTGAGCTTTTCCTGAGCCCTTTTTGATTTCTAAGTTTCTCTAGAGCCACCTGGATCATTCTGTGAATCTTGGCACAGGCCTGGAAAATTTGTATGTTTTCATCCCCTTTCTACAACTATATGGCCCTACTTTTTAGTCTCCATTCCACCTCCATGTTAGTTAGGATATGGTTCCTCTTGGAGATCAATCTTCGCAATTACTCCCTTGACTCTTGATCTATGAATTCTTCATCATGGGTCACACAATTGGCTTTCAATGGTGAATAACTCCTCCTGCTCCCTAGACCGTTTCCGGGCAACCCAATCCTTTGCTAGAATTTTAATTTCTTTCAAGTTGTCCTCAAATTATAGTGCAACAAATCTGTCAGAGTCCCTATCTTAATGTCTCAAATTCTTGCATACCAAATTCCTAAAAACTTTCTCTTGTAGTCATTCAACATTCATTTTAAAAGGGTTTGCTGGCTTCTGGGACCTACCCTTTATCTCTAATAAGATGGGGAAATGATCAGATTCACCTTCCACTCAAATCCACTCTCAAAGCAGACTATGTCTATTAACCTGGACCTCTGCTATAAGAAATCTATCTATACGTTTGACCACCATGTCCTCCCCAAGACACTGGTTTCTCCAGGTAGGTTTGAGCTTAATAGGGTGAGTATCAATGAGATTTGATGAGGAAAGAAGATGAGAGAATTTTTCTAAAAGAATATCGAGTTTGGCACAATCCTCCTAGGACTCTACAACTCTTGTTGAGAAGTTTCGGTCTCCCCCCAAGAATTAAGTTATCTCGCTTTACAACCGACTTCTTTAAGAGGTCAGACCAAAATTTCACTCGGTCTTCATGCGGCCCATAAATTTTTAGGAAAATGAACCTCGACCCTAAGTCAACGGAGAAACATCCATACCAAGCCCTGAAGTAATACTCCATGTGACCTCCATCTAAATCTTCCTTAAATCTGACCCTAGGGACAAACCCCCAAATCACCCCTTAACATCCATGCTGATGAATCTCCAATAAGGTAGTATGATCTCAAGAAGGGAAGTAACTTTTCCCCCCTCCCCAAGAGTTTCTTGTTAAAAAAATATCTCAAGTCCTAAGGTCTGAACAAGTTTCTTAAAGGCAAGTTTTTTAGGGTTACTTGCTAACCCTCTGCAGTTTAAAGATAAGACAAAATTTGGGTACGACACTATGGGCCTTCAAAATATCTAAGGGCCCTATGGAAGGAGGATTGTTTGTTAGAATCTAGCTCTTCTTTAGCCCTGGACTTTTCTAGTGAAATATTAGGCATTCTACCTCTGCCCTTTCCAGGTCCATGGGGAGTTAGATTTTGTCCTAAACCGCTCCCAAGGGATCCTGGATTTTGTCAAATTTGTCTGGATCTAAGGTTGTATATATGTGTTTAAACTCCTTCCTTCTGAGGATACAATGTTAGAGGATACAATCAAGGAGGAACAACCATCAGAGGCTCCAGGGAGATCACATGAGTCATGTTGTAGAGAAAGAGAAGTGACAAGGTTTTGTAAGACTCAAATCTCCTGTTCGCAAAGAATTTGATCCCACTCCATTCCCAAATAAGAAACATGACTAGAGATAAAAGAAGCAGAGGGGGGATGAAGAGAAGTACCCAATGGAGCACCTTTGGTCTGTTGTTGAGTGCTTATGTCCATATCACTTGCTGGGTTAATGTCCATGTCTTTCTTTAACTCCTTAAGAGTTTGTGTCCACCTCTGTCCTTTCATCCCTAGGGATTAGTTATTGTGTCATAACCAGATCCTGTTGCATACCTTCTGTACTCACTACTAGGAGCCCTTGCTCCTGTGTACCCGGACTCTCCCCTTCCATAGTATGAACCCCAATAGAAGCCCTCGACAACTCACCTGTGGGTGCTCTCACTCACTTATTGTTGTCCCCAAAGGTCCCCACATCCATCGATTTCCTTTGTTTCTTGCTTGGACCAGATTGGTTTACTTTAGGATTGGAAGGAAGAGTGCAACTGCTGGCAAGATGTCCATACCTGTGGCACCTATTGCACTGGAAGGGAATCCATTCATAGTTTAGGTCCACGAGCCATTCCTTATCCTTCCCAATATTCATCGACTGATTCAATTTTTTTCTTAGGTCCAGGCTAACTAGAATTGTAGCCACCAATATCCTTTGATTCCTTAAATGAGTAGTCTACGCCAAGAAATTTACCCAAGGTATTACCAATGTTCGTGAAACTCTAAGTGTTCCACATGTGTGCTAGAAGACCCAACAATCGAACCCAAATAAGCATGACATCCATTCTCTCCCTACGTGAATCAAATAAGGGCACCCAGGCCTTAAAAACCATAGGGGTGGAGTCTATAAACCATACCACTTTTATGATCTTGGATGCACTTCCTAAGATTGGAATATCAGATGGAACCACGCTTTCACTAGTTGTCAAACCTCTAGTACATGCGATACATTTCCATTGATATCGTGGTCCCTCCAAGTCTCCAACGCTTCTAGACTGAAAACCCTACTATGCGCCCTTCCAATTATGGATTTGTCTGAAAAGGTTGTCGCTTCAGACATCTCTACATCATCTCCCAAGCAGAGAGTATATTGTATTTCCCCCCTCTCACTCTTTAGAACCCTCTCTTTCTTCTTTTTCATGCCTTTGCTTCCCCCATTTCCTTGTGCCTGTTTTACCCTTCCTTCCTCTTCTCTACGATTTGTCTGCCCTCCCTCTCCTAAAATTCCCTATGCAGGAGTGGATTATGGAATTTCCTCTATAAAATTCCCAACATGAATCTACGATATCCCACTCAAAGTTGGTTCTCAGGTAAGGCCAAGGTCCACCTTTAAATTCCCAATAGTGACATTGAGACTGGTTCCCTCCTCCTCATTTCCCCCATTCTTACCACTGGTCACCTCTTTAATTCCCATATTCTTCAAGCCAAAAATTTCGATTAGGTATCCCCCTAGCGGTGCTTCAAAAAATCCTAAGGGTGGAAAGGGTTCAGGGCTTGAACCTCATACATTCTTGGTCTCTTTTAGCCCCAACTTTGGCATTTGTAAGCTAGCAGAATGGATTAAATGATAAGGAAGAGCCACTATGAAGGGATTTTCAGAATTTTTAAAGGACTATATAAACACCTCCCTTTCTTTGCTCCCATCTACCTCCACCAGGTGTTCTATCACATGAAAATTATATCCGCAATAAGCTCCATTTGTGGTCATATATTCCATATTAGACCTTGATTGTATTCCTTATTAGCTCTAGCGAAGCCCAAGTACGTTGGTAAGGTGAAAATAGACCTTTGATCAGGGATTTCCATCTCAAAATAAAATAATTCCTATAAATCCATAGCCTTCCACCTCAAATCCCGCTTGCCACCTCAGATCATAGAGGTTATGGTACTTAGAAAATGTTAGGTAAAAGTCAGGAGGATGACAGTAAAACAAGAAAAAAAACCCCACCATAAATAGTAACCCTAGGAAAAAATTCCCTTGCTTGAAAATGTTGAAAATGACCACCTGTAATGCTATCTCCCACTACCTGTAACAACCCCACAACCTTTGTCTGTAACTATTAGCGGCCTGAGTGATTTGAAAACCCTAGCCCTTGTCAAATCCTAACCTCCCTCATGTCTCCATCATCTCAATTCTAATCATCATAAATCAAATAGGATTATAAATCAACATCTACACTAAAATCAATACATTTATTTCAGCGAAAAACCGAAATATTCATGGCTTCATAAATCCAACTTCTTTTACCTTTTGTAAAATCCTTACTTTCTCTTCATTTATGGTTAATAATTTTCAGTAATTATATACTATATATAATATCTGTATTTGTATATGTATCTCTTTCTTCTCCCCACTCTCTCTCCCCTCCACGTGTGTGTATATCTCCCTCCCTCTCTCCTCTCTCTCCCCCATCTTTCTCTCTCTCCCTCTCTCTCTCTCTCTCTCTCTCTCTCTTTGTGCCTCTTCCTCCCTCTTTTCTTCCCACTCTTCTTTCCTCTCTCTTCCCCGACCATCTATATCTATATCTCCCTCTTTCTCTCCTTCTTTGTCTCTCCATCTCACCCCCCTAAACACACATGTTCTTTCTCTCCATATCAATCTATCTCTCCCTCCCTCCTCCTCTCTCTCTCTAACTCTTCTTCTCCCCCCACTCTATCTATATCTCTGTCTCCCTTTGTATATACTTATTTGTCTCTCTATCTCACCCCCCAAAGATCTATCTCACCCCCCAAAGAAACACACTCTCTATCGATATATATTTGTCTCTCTCTCACTCCCTCTTCCTCTCCCTCCCTCTCTCTCTTCACCTTCTCTCCCTGTCCCTCTCTCCTTATCTCTCTCTTCCCTCCTTGTTGTAGCACTAACTTGATTTTGTTTCTTTTATATAAATATTGTACACATTCAAAAAAAGGTGGGGAAAGAAATTTCGTAAAAAGAAAAATATTATAAAAAATGCAAAAGAGACAAAAATAAAGAATGTAAAAAAAGAGGAAATAAAAGAGAAAAATAAACAAAAAAAAAGGCTTGTATATTCTTGGTTAAATTATGTTGCAAGTTATTTAAAGCTTTGTGCCTCCAAAACTATAACAAAGTGGGTTTTCAATGATGAAATATTAAAGTTAAGTGGGGCATATTTTGGACAACTGATAAATTTCCATGTAACATCAGCTCTCATCTGACGGTATGAGGGGCCCCCAACCCCATCATAGTTTAATGGGAAGGGGGGTCTCTCGTTTGGATTTGCACCCAAACCACCCGTACAACATCAACGAATCTTATGATTTGGGGACCCCCTTATGGTTTTTAAAACCAGAGGAGGGGGGCTCTCAAAATCTTTAATGGCTTTAATGGAATGTGCATTCAATGAAACGGTGAACCAGTTACAAGAAAGCATGATACAATCGAATGCGAACATAGCATCCATATTCCACATCACTGATAGTTGGGCATTGATGTGGCTATCCACATCAGTACCATTATAGTATGATGTCATCAGTAAAAAGAAATGTGATAGTACACACCAATATGACAAGGAATGGTATTTTACGTTGGAAAAGGGGAGACAAGTCATTTTCTTTGAATCCTGAGACCACATTTGACTGCCAACTGGATTACTGAAGTCTTGTAGAACAATTCCAACAGCTCCATGTCAACCCCGGTTATGGTATTGGTCTTGGGTAATACTGTTCCTTTCTTTTCCTTTGATTATTTTATAATATTTTATAAAAATGGCTAAAATTAAAGACCCTTTGTTCAAAGAAACTCTGAACAATGATAATATGACATGGTTAGATAGAGAATTCGACATGCATGATACTCATTTTCATTTGGATTTATTTTATTTAGAGAACAAAACATGTAGCATGCTATCTAATCCAATGATCTATTTTGTGTAGTTGAGTCAGGTTTGTCCTCTGCTATTTTTCCTTAGATCTATTGTTTCCTTGAATTTGTCAGTTGTTGTGGTTTTTCTTACAACCCCTCTAAGTTTTCTATGATTTCAAGATAAGGTCGTATTGTTTTTCAAATTACCCTAGAGTCAATCCAAACTGTAATTCGACCCCCAATTACTGAAAACCTTCAGATTTTTACAGATGAGACCTTGGTACAAACCTACAGATCCCTATCCCTCACTGATAAAGAGAATTTACCAAGGCTTATATTACCTTCTAATGCCACTAATTTATAACAAGATGTTATCTATCCTCTGTCAACTTTCTTCCAAATTGGTCAAGAAGTTTTATCAACTATCGCTTGCATCCTAGGAGAAGATGATGTTAAAGAGGTATGAGAGAAGACCCTTGTGTTTTTTAGTCTCGTGATTTAATCTGGAGTTACCTTAAATGTACCCACCTATCTTGCAAACTCCACTAATTTCCAATTTTAAAATTTCCAAAACATTAGATATTTTAGGTTTCCTACTTATCTTGTGTATCTAATTATGTACTCATATGTGGTTAAGTTTGCTCATATGCACCTTAACATCATAATTGCACAAGTACGACCTCAACCTGTTGATTATTGGACCAATATTGTATGAAGTAAACATGCAAACGAAAGTTTCTCAAAGTATATTTTACTTTTATGTCTATTGTTTTCACTATTCTAAATGACTAAGCCCCACCATAAATTCTACCTGATATCAAAGAATTCTTGTGGCTCAACCCAGATACCAAAGATGGAGATTGGTTTGTATTTGAAAATTATACTCAAATCATACTATGTGGAGCACAAATCCCTCCTTACCAGTTTCCTATGTTCCTTATCATATTAATATTTGCTTTAGAGTTCATTTGATAGAGCTTGAATGTTGATCAAATCCATTTTTTCTCAAGCATCAAGAACTCTCTTTTAAGCTCAAGAAGACAGTAGGACCTTTTGTTGTCAATACTAGACAAACTTTTAAAGTGGTAGAGGATATGTTGGAGAGGATATTTTTTTCTAAATGAAAAGTTTGGCATTATGATCCCCATGGATGATTTGGGATGAAATCATACAAGAAACAAATACAATTTGGGGACACATTGCCATAATTGGAGAAGAAAAAGATTTATTTGTTAAAACTAAACATGCTAAACATATTAAAGGGGAGTTGGCTCACAAACCCCAACGAGATAATCTAATAATTTTATATTTAAATGATAGAAAATAGAATGAATTAAGGGCCCTAGAGTTTCTAATAGAAGCCAAAAAATTGTCAAAATAAGGAAATTAGTGAAGAAAAATTCTCTAAAAAATCAAACCCAATTCAATGCAAAAATGTTAAGTAAAACATCCTAACATTCAATAACAAATTTGATAAATTGGTGAGGGATGGACTTCCAACATGTTGGGATGAATATAAAAATTTACTTACTCAAAAGATGTATATAAATTCTTGAATTGTTGAGAAAAATAAGCCCAACAAAGTAATATAATTGATTGGTTATCTAAAAGGAGAGATTATCTTCAACTATCTTCAGCGAGAATTTCAGCGTCTATGACAAGGCCTTGTTCTTAAAAAAACCAAATTAAGATAAATATACAAATTTGAATATAGCTTACAGAGACATGGTAGGTTTTGCATATCCTGATGAAGCAGAGTGGCAGAAACGTGCAAGGCTAATAACTTAAATCAACAATGTAACTCATTTAGTGGAACTTGGACCGAATGGAACCAAGATCCAACATTTTTGAAGATATACTTTAATTTTCAAATTAATTTCCTTAAAATAATGAGATTCTAATTCATGAGAATAATCTCAATGTATATATTTTAAAAAGACTTGTTAAGTTTTTTTTTTAAATACAAAATTTTGGTAGTTTGACAGTTTTTCAGTTACATTAGTAACTGAAAACACAATTTTGGTTTGTGCAATAAAAAAGGAAATGAACCATTAAGAAAGGGTTCAGAGATTTGGATATTTTGTATTTGTGCAATGTATTTATTTTTTTCAAATATAAGTTAACAATTTATTTATTTTTATTTTTTATTTATTTTTTATTTTTTCTCTAATATTGAGTAATGGTTTCAGTCCGTTCCTGTAACGCCCTCCTCCCACATCTACCCAAGAAACCGGTGAGCCGGGGTAAATATGCGACGAGAGGTCACTATGATATGATTCAAACTCCTAGGTCACGTTAAGGAAGTGGAATCGACGGAAATACACCACACAGACATTCAACATCAACATTTGGACCCTCAGGAACCAATCCAACCTTTTTGCCAACCAACCCCTAAGTCCCACCGAGATTTTGGACCACTTGACCCCTGAACGCTCCCATGCTATAGGTTTGCCAATGTCCAGGAGGCTTTGGGTGCTCTTATGACAAGGCATGCTAGCGTCTAGGGACTATTTTGCTCAATGCTGTGCCAACGTCCCCGAGATTTGAGCCACTTTTTCAGATCCAAAGCCCAGGTCACTACCCATAATTGAACGACACCTTTAGAATAGTAAGATAACAGGGAAATGACAATACAAATGAAATCAGTTGAATAAGACCTTAACTGGACCCCTACTAGCCATGACAAGCATTTCATCAAACATATCACGGATATGTAATCTACAGGTGTAAATAACATATTTTAACATAGGCGTCTCATAATTAGTTGAGAATCACTAAGAGACATTGACACCTCAACACATTGGCTGACATTTCATCCATTAGGTCATAGATACATTGTTAATTCATTTACAAGTAAAAACATGATGAGAGGAATACATAACTACTGTCATAAAACACATACATAACCAACATAATAGCAGCATAAATACCAATGAAATCATAACCATATGATCCACATATAAACCAATGTAATACTCATAGAAATACAAGGAGAAATAACCTCATATTGATGATGCAAAATCCAAACCTGGGATGGGACTTCCATGTTCCACTTGACTGTAGAATGACTGAGGCAAATCTCTCTTCATCCATTCATCCCCGTGTCATATTCCAAACATGAATGTGGGATCTCATAGAACACATCAATCCAAAACCATCGAGGGCTTCCAGAGGCCATCCACCCCAACCCATCAAACAATGATTCCACCTCACGGTTGGACATCACAAAACCATCATCATATTGGTCTCCATCCAAGCCTTCTAGGGCTCCAGAGCGTTTGTTCCAACCAAGGCTCCAGGGCTAGTAACTCAACCCATAGCTGCCACCAAGCTCAAGAGAGTTTGTCCAACCAAGGCTCCAGGACTAGTAACTCAACCTACCAAGGGCTCCAGAGCGTTTATCCAACCAGGGCTCCAGGACTAATAACTCAACCCAAGCTGTTACAAGGCTCTAGAGCGTTTGTCCAACCAAGGCTCCAGGAACTAGTAACTCAACCCAAGCTAAGGAAACATGAGAACAAACCAAAACAAAATAAGGAAATAAACCCACAATCTCCATGGCTATTCAGGAAATGGAAAGGCTAGGAAAATCCACTGCCAATGTAGGAAATCCTCCATGCTGGTGATAGATCATGACCAATAAACCACATGCATATGCCATGCATGCGAAAACTAGTGAGAAAAACATACATGCAACTCGGTACCTGCAAACAAAACCCATCATAGCCGTTGATCCCGATGTCCTCTTGCGCTTTCCTGCTCTTCCTTTTGCCTTCTTGCTTCAAAACCCCAAGTATGCCAAACTCTCCAACAATGCTCCAAGAAAACTCTAAGTGTTCAAGAATATGAGAGAGAGAGAGAGAATAGAAGAGAGCTCCACCAAAACTGAACTGACCAATCTTACACATTGATCCTCACAAGCCTTTTTATTAATAAGGTCTCTATTTTCTTCATTTTCCTTCATTTTCCTCCTCACATGCAACCTATGACCTTTCACCTTCCTTTTCTCCTAATTTCCTTTATTTTCATAAATAGAATGCCAATAAATGCCTCGTGCCTTTCCAAAGCCTTTGCCAATTTCCTTAGCCATAATAAATTAAATGAACATCCAATAGGATGTCTTTCCCAACATTCAACTTGGAATATGTGTCCCATGATCGTGGTCTTACATATTTTTACATTTATTTTTAACCGGGGTTGTTACAGTTCCTTCCTTCTTTATTTTTGTTGTTGTTTCATATTGTGTTTTCTTCTACTGAAAGAGATGTATGCAACAACATGATTGTTTTTTTCTTATGAAAAATTGCCTTGAATCAATAATATAAAATTTCCTATGTTACTATTTCTTGCAAATGGTACCTGTGATTCAAGTAGAGTACCTTAATAAGCACTCCATCTTTTTTAAATAATACACAAATATACTCTTTGTCTTCTTGTTTCATTCACCATAATTCTCAGGGTTTTAACTTAAATTCTGTCTTTCTTAAGTTATTAAAACCTTGCTTCTTCTAGTTTTTGTACTTACCATTATATTCATTTTGAGGTCAGCAACCCTCAAGTATTGGCCACTCTAATTATAAGTAATAATTATGTGAGTTAAAAAGTTCATTGTGTTGAGAAATGTAACTAGTTTCGGTCTTCATAATTATTGTTGTACTCATTTCAATGTATCCTATGTAACAAACAAGAAAGTAAAAGAAAAAGTTGTTTTATTAAAGCATTGGTTTCATGCTCATTATTGATGGTATTCTAGGTAATAGCATGTTCTTCATGGTTCTAGGGTTTTTTAGGTATTAGGATTTATTGTCTTGATTCAAAGGAGTCAATATCATGTTTATAATACCCTTTTGGGAAAAATGTAATCATAAAAAGAATTATGTTTGAGTCTAGAAAGTCTTGAAAACTCCAAAAGTACAAGTCAGCCTTGGTAGCATTAAGTCACCCTAATGGAGGGAATTCAACCCCTTAAGAAGGCTACATAAAGGAGCAGTTCGAGCTCATTTGGACACACTCACTTCACAAGTTTGATCTATCAAGAATAAGTTTGAACTGTAGCTGGGAGAAGCAAAAAAGGAGAGCGAAGGTCTAGGATAAGGAAGAAGGATGAAAATATCTTGTTTTGGGCTCTATCTCTCTCACACATGCATAATTATAAGGTTTCTGGGCTGCAGGAAGAGGCCAAAATTGCAGGGCCAAGTTGTAGTAAGACGAGGTGCAACATCTTGTAGCTGGAAGGAGGATACTTGATCTAGACCGCGTTGACCTTAGGAGGAGTTGTCTTTCTCAAGGAAGGTCTCAAGAGGAGGTTGATCTAGGATTTCCTTGGAAGCCGCAAGACCAAAATTGTAGAGTCAAATTGCAGGCTAAGTAGGGGTACCGAAGCTAGCAGGTCAAAGTTTCAGTGTGTACCAGTTTGGTGCAGAATCAAAGAAGGACTTGAAGAAGGGCTAACTTGGTACTAAAGGAAGGACTTGGTCTAGGATTTGGGTTTTTGTATCTAATTTTAAGCAAATTCTAAGAAGACAAGAGTTTATGGGTTTTTCCTTTGGGGGGGTTTTTCCCTAGATGAGAGCCTAATATATGTGTCCTCTATTTTTGTTGTTACTGTTCTTGATATTGTTTGATGAAAATATATAACTAAAGAACATAAATAAGATCTTAATATTCACAAGAAAATATCAAATTTAAGCAAAAATAAGATTAATAGCTACCACTATCCATTTTCCAACATGATATCAAAGCTAAGGTGAACAAGGAAGGCAGCTTGCAGGACACTAGAAGGATTTTCTTGTCAAGGGGAAGGGAAAAGGAAACTCTCAAGAAAAGGCTCAAGACTCAAGAAGGAGGGTTTCTATATTAAAGGAGATCAAGTCTACATCAAGCTTGCATCAAAGGAAGATCTGACAGAAACACTTCAAGAAGAGTGTTGATCGCTCTTTGGAAGAAGATATATTTGGAAGGTATCTTTGAAGGAAGCTTTAAGGGACCATTATCAAGGACACTTCAAATATCTTAAAGGTATTAAGAAGATTGAAGACATCATCAAGAAGAATCTTGATCTCAAGTAAGTATCATATTATTGCATCATGTCTGAATATTCAAGTCATATGGGTTCTTTTAGTAAGGAGAGAAACAAGATCGTTTGGGGCATCAAACTATGTAGCATGGAAGAAGATAATTGACTTGATACTCACAGAACAAAAAGTAATGGAATATGTTACTGGGGAAATTACTGAACCTAATAAAGATAAAACACACAAAATTCAAGAAAGGGGAAGTAAGGGAACAAAGGATCATAGTGGAATCCATTAAATATTCTCTTGTTCCATTCATTGCAAATATAAAGACTTCCAAGGCTATGTATGACAAGTTAGTGAATTTGTACTCAGTAAGTATGACAGGACAAAAGATGTCATTGAGGAACAAGTTATATAGAATGAAGAAATTAAAGGATGTGGATGTGTCATCCTTTCTCATGAGAGTCTCTCAACTAAGAGACCATCTGCAAGGACTCGGGGAACCAAAGAATGATTCTGAGGTAACCATCTATGTACTAAATGCATTGCCACCAGAATGGAGCAACTTTGAAACAATCATCTACTCCAAAAGGATTTAGCTTCCTTTGATGATTTTTGGGCTCAGTGCATATTGGAAGAATCAAGGATCAAGGATGAGGATGATATTGGATCAGATGAGAAATCTCAAGCCTTTCTAGCCCGAGTCAAGAAGCTGAAGAAGGGAAAATTTGGTAAGTCCAAGAAGAAAGACATGTCCAAGGTTAAATGCTTCAAGTTAAATGAGTTTGGACACTTTAAGAGGGACCGTACAAGCCTATATAATAACAAGAAGTAGTGGGAGAACCTGAGAAGAAGGCAAAGAAGAAAGAAGTGAAGGATATTTACTAAAAAATAAGGTTCACTGTCTGTCAGGGTCTTGATGAAGATTAATATTTCTTTTAGGATAATATGTTTTGCATAACATCATAGAAAGAAGCATATGATATTATTATGTCTAGAATTTACATGATTAAGTTGCTTTGTAGAGATCATCTAGATAGATGGACAAACAAACCATTTTTCATATTGATCACCCAGGCATTATCTAACATTAAGTTAGAAGAAGTCATCTTGCTTAGATGGATCATTATGATCCTAGAAGAATCATAATTATGAAAGGTTCTTGGAAGAAGCACTATGACAAAGGTTAGTAGACATTCCATGTGGAATAAATAATGGTAAAGGGATGAAAGAATGCAATGGGTCAAAATGTAGGCTCTTTTTGAGATATATGAGTAGCTAGATGATCAGATGAAAGAATAGGAATGCATGCTGGACATAAAAATTGGATAAGGTTCATATGTGTAGAATCTTGTGGAAATAAAGTTGGTCATAAAATATGCTTAGGTATATGGATATATGATGGTTGAAAATAATAAGATTTGACTTACTTAAGGATGTATAAAAAATTTAAGACTTTCTCTGGAATATATATAATAGTGATTCTCATCCAGTATAGTCTTTGGAAGAAAAAGTTGTAACTTGGTAATCAAGTTTGATCCTTGAGAGCTTTGATGCATAAGTCATATGGAGATGGACCATGAGGATGTTGATGGAATGAGAAGGACGTCCTGATGAGGTAAGTCTGATTTTCATTATTATTGGTTATCTGGTTAACATATTAGTTTGTTACATGGAAGAATGTTGCAGGAATATATGATGGTAGTTGAGGCAAGTTCAATTGTATGGATGAAAGATATTGAGGGAAGTGGGATATCTAGTATGTGACAACTGCGAATTCAAGATATGGACATCTTGGGATTAAAAGGTAGCAGTGTAAGAAGATAACTTGGAGGTCAGAGGAAGATCACTTTCAAGAAGAAGCTACAATCAACTTGAAGTTTGGGAAGGCTCAATGTAATGTCTTCATATCAAATAAGAAAGTGATGAACAAGAATATTGGCCTAGAACATCTCACAAGATTGAAGAGAGAAGGTGGCTCCATGATACATTGAAAGAAAGAAAGCTTGACGATGCAGAGGAAAGAGGGAGCCATGCAGCTATGAAGAACTAGTAGCTGATATTCTTATAAAGAGAAGTTGTAAGGCTTGTGATGATGACTTCCCAAATAGAACGAAATTCTACAACTCCTCCAATTTTGAGAGGGAGTAAAGGAGCCTCCTTGTATAGGAGCAAGGTTATGTTCTCAAGATTAAAGGAGAATAGGCATGTGGTTGAGAGGGAGTGATGTTGGACATCACATGTGCATTCTACTCTTTAGGTGATGAAGAGAGAATGACAGAGGATTGGATAAGCATGTGTGCTTTCCTTGAGGATAAAACATCCAAGAAAGGAAAGATACCAACACTCTTTGAGGATGTGATAGGTATCCAAGAGAAGAGTGGTCAAAGAGGACCGATATTATTTGAGGACATAGGAATAGATATCCAAGATAAGAATAGTCCTAAAAGAACATACCTTATAGACATCCAAATGGGGTATGTACCTTGTAGAGATAGTGCGATATCACACGTAAGGCTTCCCAACAAAATGCTCTTGATTAAATAAGAGATTTTCTAGTTAGGCCTTAGAGACAATGTTGGTCATGATGATGATGCTTACAATATGACTTATCAATCCGAATCTTCTTGTGAAAACTATTTAGTTTGAGATATGATGTTGTATTGGTTGTACAATTATGAATACCTCCCGAGTTAAGAGGGAGTGTTGAGAAATGTAACTAGTTTCGGTCTTCATAATTGTTATTGTACTCATTTCAATATGTACCCTCTCTAACAAACAAGAAAAGAAAAGAAACAATTATTATTATTAAAGCATGGATTCATGCTCATTATTGATGGTCTCCTAGGTAAAAGCATGCTATTCGTGCTTCTAGGGTTTGTTAGGTCTTAGGATTTATTATCTTCAGTCAAAGGAGTCAACATCATGTTTATAAGACCCTTCCAGGAAAAATGTAATCACAAAAAGAATTATTTTTGAGTCTGGAATGTTTTGAAAACTCCAAAAGTACAAGTCGACCATAGCAGCATCAAGTCAGCCTAAAGGAGGGAATTTGACCCCTTGAGAAGGCTATATAAAGACTGATTCTACCTCATTTGGACCCACTCACTTCACAAGTTTGATCTATCAAGAATAAGTTTGATCTGTAGCTTGGAGAAGCAGAAAAGGAGAGCGAAAGTCTGGGAGAAGGAAGAAGGACGAAAATGTCTTGTTTTGGGCTATATATCTCTCACACATACGAAATTATAGGGTTTATTGGGCTACAAGAAGAGGCCAAAATTGCAGGACTGAGTTATAGTAAGACGAGGTGAAAAATATTGTAGCTGGAAGGAAGGATACTTGATTTAGGCCTCGTTGACCTTAGGAGGACCTGCCTTGCTAGGAAGGTCTCAAGAGGAGGTTGATCTAGGGTTTCGTTGGAAGTTGCAAGACTGAAATTGTAGGGTCGAAGTTGCAAGATGAGTAGCAGTATCGAAGCTGGCAGGTCAAAGTTTCAATGTGTAGCAATATGCTATAGAATCAAGGAAGGACTTGAAGAAGGACTGACTTGGTACAAGGAGAAGGGGTTGGTCTAGGGTTTGGGTCTTTGTATATCATTTGAAGCAAATTCTAAGAAGAGAAGGGTTTTTGAGTTTTCCCTTTGGAGGGGTTTTTCCCTATTTGAGAGCCTAATATCTATGTCCTCTATTGTTGTTGTTATTAATCTTGATAATTTTTGAAGAAAAGATCTAACTAAAGAACATAATTAAGATTCACAAGCATATATCAAGGTTAAGGAAAAATAAGATAAATAACTCCACTATCCATTTTCTAACACATTTCACATATTTATATTCTGTCTCCAATCAACCATTTAAAGTTTTCATGGAGATAAAGATGCTTGGGCACTAATTCCCTACAACCAGGTTTTGTTTACAGGGTTACAACATCAAATTGGCATCATTGTCAGGGAACGAAGTTGAAGAAAAATTTCCTTGGTTTTTATGAAATATTTTCTTTTTTGGTGAGCAAAGAAAGGTCAGTTGGATGATAACACTCACCAAGAGGGTATTATCAATAATCCGATGCCTAAAAATCCTCATACTCGTTTCAATCCTCATCAAGAAAGGACTCCGAAATTCCCTAATCTAGAAAGGTTGTTGGCTAAGAGGGTCTAGAGAGAAAAACAAGCTTCAGGAAGTGGTATTCCCAAATTAGATACTCTTAAGTAATGTAATTCAGATCCAAACCCTAAAAATGATTAAGAGTTCCTAAAACACAGTGTACCTCAACCATCTCCTAGAACTCTGCATTATCTTGAGGAAGGAGTTCCTTTTGAAACAATCATCTTTCTTGAAAAGTAGGGGTTTTTATAAAAAACCTTCCTCTTCAACCTCATAACCTAAGTTCGAAGTTGAGTCTTCTGAAAGAACTGCTTTCTTCCCTCCCCCATCTGAAAAAGAAGAAATAAAAGTTATTATTAAGTTAGTTGATATTAAACCCCTTTCTGATCCTTATCATTCAACTTCTTTGACCTCTTCGTCCACAGTTACAATAGCAGACAATCCTCCTTTAACCAATAACTCTTTACTCATGGTTGTTCCGCTTTCTTGGAAAATAGGTACCTTCCCTTGAATCTTCCTCTGCAGTTAAATGCAGTGCCTCAATACTATTTGAAGTTATTAACAAGATTTAATATGGAAGATGATGTTAATGTAGAAGACCATATCTCTGCATTTTGTTCATTTACTGAGAATTTTAATGTAGAATATGGAGATGTGGGGCTAAGGCTATTTGTTCAATCTTTAGAAGAAATAGCAAGAATGTGTTTTAAGCAGCTTCCTCAAGGTTATATTAACACATGGGAGGAAATGGAAATGTATTTTCTAAGACAATGGGGAGAAAAGAAAGAACATCTTTATTTTCTAACAGATTTTAATCATATCAAGAAGAGAAATGTTGAGGATGTAACCGATTTCATAAAGAGGTTTAATAAGCTTTATCATAAAATAACTAATGAGATCAAACCTTCAGAAGTAGCTGCCAATGTTTCTTTCTCCATGTGCACTTGATTATAATTTTGCACTGATGATAAGAGAAAGGAGACCTAATACATCAAAAGAGATCGAGACTGATGCTATAGAAACTGAAGAAAATATTGCAGATGCTGGGAAAATTAAATTTAAAGCTGAATTTGTAGAGAAGAAGAAAGGAAAGGAAGAAGTTGGACCCTCCAGAGTAATGAAACATATACATGATCATAAGTTAGAAGATATGGCAAGAATGATTATAAATCTTTCTGCGAGGATGGAATTAGATAATAAAAATTCTCTAAGACATAATCAAGAAGAGGGAAACATAAATTTTAATCCACAATTTAGGAGGCCTTTTGGCCCTCAAATTCTACAAAGGGAAAAGAAAGGTACAAATGATCAAGTACCACCCCCCTTCTTGATAGATGATGAAAATGAAGAGAATATGTAAGGAAGTTCTAATTTTTAGAAGAATCAATATTCAACAGTCTCTGATGAAGATGAGTAGTAGTTTGGAAGCCAAGGTGAAGATTCTAAATTTCACGTCTTAGAAGAAGATATTTCCTCTTATTGTAATAACTTTTTAGACCTCTTGTGAGCTAAGTTGCATAAAAAGTATGACTCAAGGCCTAGAAAAAATCCTAAGACTGAAGAAGAACCAAATTAGCAAAATAAGAAAGCTGGTGAACAGAGTAAGAACAAGGATAAGGAGCTAGAGCATATAGTTTCAAATACTATTGAAGGAACATAACAGGCTAAACAGTGAAGTCAGTTAAACAAAGAACCATAGGAACATATGAAGACATATAAAATTTCTCCTATTTTTATTCTGGAAAAGGAGTTAGAGAAAACTAAAATTTCTATGCCTTTGGCAAAATTAACAAAACATCCAATTTATCAAAATAAAATAGAAAAATTCATGCAATTTCCTTGGGTAACTCCTCAACAGGATGTTTTAAATGTATAAGAGGGAACACCTAAAATAATGTTTGGTTCACATGTCGAAGAGCAAGATCTAACAACTCCACCATTCTACATTACTTTTGTTATTCATGATCTCACATTGCATAACTATATGCTTAACTTAGGAGCCTCTCATAATTTAATGAAAAGTTTGTAATAGAGCAATTGGGTTTGCAAGTCACCAAGTCCTACATAGACTTGTACTCATTTGATTCAAAGAGAGTCAAGTGTATTGGATTAATGAAAGATATGGAGGTTTTTCTAGCTCAAATTTGTGTTGAAAGTTTGGTTATGGATGTTTTTGCAATTGATATACCTCCTAGGTTTGGAATACTTCCATCCAGGTCATGGGGAGTCAAATTAAGAGGTACTATCAAGTTAGATTTTACATATGCAACAATCCCAGTATTTGGCGGGGAAGAAAGGAGGTTGTGCAAGGAATCAAGGTTCAAAAAAGATGTCAATATGGAATAGGATATTGAAAATTCTCCTTTGTACAATGTTGAAAAGGATTTTGGCTGTTTCATGTTAAGTGTAGATGAAGAAATAAGTAAGGAAGTAGTAGTTTACAAACCTTCTTCAATCCATGAGCCAAAAAGAGTAAAAGATCCCATTTGGAAAACATACTTTGATGGATCCTATTCAAAAGAGGAAAATGGAGCTGGAATAATGCTTATATCTCCTGAAAAATGAAAATATATTTAATTGGAGTTCAATGCTACAAATAATGGTATAAAGTATGAACCACTGATATACAATGTCACATAGAGCTAGAGCTTAGATATCGTAAATTTTTCATGTGAAAGTTTACCAAGCATTATTTCAACATGGCATCCCTTCTAAATCCAAGAGAGTTTGTACCAATCCATTTTGATTGAAGGGCACACTTCAAACTTAACTTATGAATCATCTCCTTGCACCCAAGGTTTTAAATAGTATCTCCATCAACAATAAGGAAACAACACTAACCTCAAATTCCAATTTCACATTTAATTATGTAGATAACCTTTCATTGTCGTTTACTATTTATTCGAGTTGTCTATCCAATTTTAACAATACTTTTTGGAACATAAAGTTTTTTCCATGCTCTTGTTAAAATTCTTTAATGTTGTATTCAATAATAGATCCATCCATGCTCCCATGTATTTGAGAAATGTTGTTCTACCCTTTTGTCTTTCACTAGCATTAAAATTCTCTAAACACTCAAAATATTTTAATCCTTGCACTTTACACTTAAGCAATTTTCATTAACTCATTCTCCTCTCCCTTTAGTAACTCCTCTACTTTTAGGAGCTTCATCATTATTTAAACTATAACTTATAGCAATTTCAATTTCAATTTCAAATTTATGTTGAAAGTTTGGTTGTAGATGTTTTTGTAATTGATATACCTCCTAGGTTTGGAATGCTTCCATCCAAGCCATGGGGAGTAAAACTAAGAGGTACTATCAAGTTAGATTTGACATATGCAACAATCCTAATTTTTGGTGGGGAAGAAAGGAGGTTGTACAATGCATCAAGGTACAAAAAAGATGTCATTACGGAATAGGATATTGACAATTCTCCTTTGTACAATGTTGAAAAGGATTTGGTTGTTTTAGGTTAAGTGTAGACGAAGAAATAAGTAAGGAAGTAGTAGTCTACAAACCATCTTTAGTCCATGAGCCAAAAAGAGTAAAAGATCCCATTTGGAAAACATACTTTGATGGAGCCTATTCAAAAGAGGAAAATGGAGTTGGAATAATTCTTATATCTCCTGAAAAATGAAAATATACTTAATTGGAGTTCAATACTACAAATAATGGTACAAAGTATGAACCACTGATATGCAATGTCACATAGAGCTAGAGCTTGGTTATGGTAAATTTTCCATGTGAAAGTTTACCAAGCATTATTTCAACATGTCGTCCCTTCTACATCCAAGAGAGTTTGTACCAATCCATTTTGACTAAAGGGCACAATTCAAATTTAACTTATGAATCATCTCCTTGCACCCAAGGTTTTAGATAATATCTCCATCAACAATAAGGAAACAACACTAACCTCCAATTCCAATTTCACATTTAATATTGTAGATAACCTTTCATTGTCGTTTACTATTTATTCAAGTTGTCTTTCCAACTTTAACAATACTTTTTGGAACATAAAGTTTTTTCCATTCGCTTGTTAAAATTCTTTAATGTTGCATTCAATAATAGATCCATCCATGCTCCCATGTATTTGAAAAATGTTGTTCTACCCTTTACCTTTCACTAACATTAAAGTTCTCTAAACACTCAAAAGCTTTTAGTCCTTGCACTTTACATTTAAGCAATTTTCATTAACTCATTCTCCTCTTCCTTTAATAATTCCACTACTTTTAGGAGCTTCATCATTATTTAAACTAATGTCTTATAGCAATTTCAATAGTCTCCTCGGCCATGTTTCCATTTATTTCATATTAAACATAATTCTACCTCTACCCTCCATTCATATTCATTTGCCTCAGTAAATTTTCTATTTCAAAATAGCATTTTTTTTGGCCTTCAAGGAAACATGCCTTTACAAACTAAAATTCTCACCATGATAAAATCATACTAGATAAAATATATTTAGTCATTAATGTATCTAGTAACATTGTTTCCACCCTCATCACTATGTCATAATGTGATAGTACATTCAAACCCTTAAGTATGTTTGTTACAACCCCACAAAGCTATCATAGGAACTTGATACAACCCCACAAAGCTGCAAGTTTATCCAATCCAAGATACATGCTCATCTCAACAAATTAAAATTACACGCTAGTGTCAACGTCCATCGTGTTTTAAAAATATTCTCAAGGTCCTGCTCAAAGAATAACCCTGTCAACATTCTTCGTCAAAATGGTTGGCACTGACACTGAATTAAAAAGACCAACAAATTTGACCGTTGCTTTCGTTTTGATGTTTCTTCACCGCTTAAAGTTTTGCTGCGACGTGGATTCGATGATCCATCGGATGACGGATTTCAGAGCTGAAAGAAGAGGAAGGTGGTCGCCAATCCCACTGAAAGTCCAACTGCTCACGTTGCAGCAGCTTCAGTTTCAATGCTGAGCAACAGCAAGATGAATAAAGCAAAGGAGCTTGCATTTGCATTTGCATATGGGCCTCCAAAGTTAGTCATCAAAACTAGTCGGCAAGATTCAACAGAATGTCGATTGCTCTCCTCTGTCTTCCTAAAAGTCGAAGGTTAGAGTACAAAACCGAATGTCTTCTCTACTTTTTCATGCTTAATGGTTCTCCCCATTATAGGCGGTGAAAGTCATATCTGGGTTTTTAAATTCCGGGTAGGCGGTGGCAGGTGAAGAACTTTTCTTGACTGTCATCATATATGACGAGATGTACAAACTAGACTTTCGATTCTTGCTCTTAGTTTCGTCAGCGATTTCAAATTTTCCCGTCAAAGCGTGTAGGGAATAAATTTGAAAATCGGCATCAGGAAGAAGAGACTAAATGATTTGAGTTGCTTCCCAGACCGGTATAAATCCACCTTAATTATGGATTTAGTAAGCCAGACCAGTATAAATCCACTTTATTTACAGATCTAGCAAGCCAAAGAATCAAATCGTTAGCTAGTGAAAAACTTGAAAAGAATTTTGCATCTCCAAAAATTTATGACTTTCATCTTAGTTATAAATTTCTGATTTTTATTTCAATTATAAATTAAAATTTTGATAATATCGGTTCAAATAAAAAATTTAAAAAATCTAAAAAAATTAAAAATTAAATAACTATACAAAACATTTAAATAGTGTCTACTCATAAAAAAAAATTGTAAGTGAAGAAATTGGATTCGTCTGGACTCATATTAGATCAGTATTTAAGATGGATCTACGCTGATTGAGCAGAGAGGTTCATTCTACAACCCAGTATGATGATGTGTAACCATATTCTTTGGTCATCAAAGTTGAAATTTTGGTCATATCTCCTAAAATAAAATTCTTAAAAAATCTAAAATAAAATAAAAAATTAAATAACTATACAAAATATTTAAATAATATCTACTCATACAAAAATTTGCAAGTGAAAACATTGGATCCTAAATAAAAAAATGTAAAATAATAAAATGCTTCTTTATATATATATATATATATATATATTTTCAGTGTGAAAAAAACCCTGGAATTTGTATTAACAAAATCACCAGTACATAAACCACATTGGGAGCATCTTTCTTGTGCATCCACCGAAATGATCAACATATAATTTATCCATGACTATGTTCCATCCAATAAACATGTATTTTTATGTTCCAGTGTCAACAAAATTAAAAACCAAACCATTCCCAATAACATCTTTCTGAAATATATCTAGAAATTAACATATTAAAGCAAGATACAACGATAATCCCAAAACAGTACAACAAACATTAATAACAAAAACAAAAGATAACCGTCATAATACCAGCTTCAAAGTAATGGAAAAAGACCAACATCTAATGTAAATCCCAATCACCAGCTCAATTTGCATCCCATCCTACTGTGTAGTAATACCAAGTTTAGACCAATCACCAGCTCAATTTGCATCCCATCCTACTGTGTAGTAATACCAAGTTTAGACATTTTATCTGCAGCAGTATTATGTTCGCTACCAATGTGCTAGAGGTTATACTTTGGAAGGTCCTATTCACATATCTTAAGTAATCCTAACAATGATATGAAAAAGTAATCCTAACAAATGTTTATAAGTTTAGCACATAAATCTACCTGTCGTGACTGCAAATAAGTGTTTAGATGCTGTTAGAAATATCGGCATAATAAAATACACTGTGAAACCACTGTGTACAACATAAAACGAAAAACCAATGCAGTTGGAAAAAAATCTATATCAAATTGAAATTGTCTTGTTATAATACAATATGAACTTTAATTCGGTTATATAACTAAAATAAATAATATATGACTTAATGTGACTTAAGATTTAGTGATAGGCAGAAGTGAGAAGTTTTTGCTTGCAGCCATTAGTGTATTGAACCGATCCAGAGTGTGGGAAAATAACATACTCCCGGTTACAGTGACTTTGTTTGTTTTTTCTTTTTCCTTTAAGATTTATTATATGATTTTTTTGCGTTGACATTTTGAACTATAAGTGTGGTTTATCTTCAGTATGTGTGGGTATGTGTGGGTATGTGTTGTTACGTTAATTTAAAAACCATAATATAAAAATACATAATTAACCAGACTCAATATGCAAAGAATATCAGAGATCCACTAATTCTTATACAAGAAAAGATAGATCTACTAATCTAGGCGCATAATAAGAGATATTGACCCAAATACTTTTTAGGGGGGAGAAAAAAACACCAGTGCTAACATGAACTGGAATAAACCAGAAAACTCACCCCATATCAACTTTTGAAGAGCAGAGTGAAGTCCACCAAAAAGCCCAACCTCCAATGCGCCAAGAGTCGCCCACCAAAATTCTCACCAAAAACCACTGAGAACAAAAACTAGAAATACCACACAACCACTGAGACACTCCCCTAGATTTCAAACACTAGCATAAGAATACTGCACAAAAGAAACCACCTGCAACCACAACAAATGCCAACAACAGTGGAGGACAAGGAGGAGTCCTCGTCTCTCCTCTCAAACTGACTACAATCTCCCATCTTGCAGCCTAGTGGATTAAATAAACTTCGAGTCCCTCCTCTTGGCACACCAACAGAGGTATGGGCATTAACTTCCGTTAGCCACTCGCTCGCAAGAAGGATCCAAGTGTTCTGTCGGTGCTCCCATCGATGCATCCATTGGGATCTTGATATCACTCCCATCGGGGATTGCTGGTCCAACTCCAATAGATTCTAAAGAGGAATTAGATCTCCACCCAAGGAAGAGGAGGGCCAAGTTTCATCTAAGGCGAAATCCCTGTGGCGACAACCCAAATTAGCCAGAAAGTCGGCTACCTTATTTCCAAATCTCCGAGTATGCTCGACAAAAACATACTCCATTTTAGTAAGAAATCTATGAATATTTTCCACTATCCCCTCTAGTCGCCAACTTCTAACTGTCTTACATGGTGGATGCCCATTTAATTTTTTTTAAACACATTGAATGGCAATCATTGAATCTCCCTCTACCTGCAACAAGATAAAACCTTCTCTGATTGTAATGTGGATGCCATGCTCTAATGCTAAAAATTCAACCATATTTTTGCTTGCAGTGCCACGAGTCTGAGCAAATATTCTTACAAGAGAAGAGTTACAAACTCGAAAGATCCCTCCAAATCCTGAAATTCCCAGATTACCCTTAGAGGCACCATCAAAGTTTAGCTTGATGAAGCCTTGAGGAGGCGGGGAAAAGGACTCATTTCAGGAGAGGTTTGCATCCAGATTCAAATTACCTTTGAATGGGAGCATACGCCAATCCAAACCTAGTTTCAACAGAATTTCCACCTCAACACCCTCCACCTTCCAATCTTCACAAGACCAAGAGATGACAAGAACGGATTCTCGAATATTTGACAGAATCAATTCTCTTATGTTTGTACAATTTCATCCTTTCTCTCTGAAGATCCTATTATTTCTTTCTTTCCACATATTCCATAAAATAAAACCTTTAGCAAGGATCCAGGCCTTGTTCGCTATGGGATTCTTAAACTTCCAATAATTCCAATCTGCTATCAAAATGATGACATTCTCCTGCTGAGGGATATCGTTACTAAAAATATAATAAAAAATGGACCAAACCTTTTTAGCCTACGAGCAAGAGAGGAACAGATGATCCAAATTTTCTTCTTTGCAGACAACAGCGAAAAAAAAAGAGATGGTATTGTGTAGCCCTTCCTATGAAAACAATCCCAAGTAAGCAGATGTCGTCTAGCAAGCGACCAAAGAAATAGTGTAATTTTAGGCTAGTGGATGCCAAACCATAATTTTCTCCATATATCATCCCTAGCCATTCCCTCATGCTCTACCATTAGTTCAGAAGCTTCCTTCAAGGAAAATGAACTCGACTGTTTTTTCCCACACCTAAGAATATCATTTTCTTAGGAGACGCGAATATTTCGCTCCCACATGTTGATAGTACTAGACCCACCAACACTTAGGGGGATCTCCCAAGAATGAAGTTCCAACTAAACCTCACACCATTTGGAGTAGGAGTCCCAACAATGGGTGGTAATGTTATGCCTTGACCGCGGAAGCGTGCAGAGATAAGTATGATAACTTTGGCTAAGATCAAGTGTGTGACCCTGCAGAGAGTCAAGTGTGATGCATGAAGGTTCGAACACACGAAGGGAAAAGGAAGTGCGCCCCTTGGAAGCCTGTAATAGTACGCAACTTCAAAGGAACACATGAGCAAAATGACATCACAAGCTAAAATGCAGAATAATCCACAAATTAAAGTGATGAATTAATCCAACAACATGCATTCAACAAGATTCATACAAATGCAAACAAAATAGTTCATAAGCATATGCATAAGTTAAATAACATACATTGCCAATACAACAAGAATAGTCCTACTATATTAACAACATATGCATGAAAGCGCGTTGGTTTTGATTTTGTTATTATAAGTGAAAGTTCCATCCATACATACACCATTGATGACCACTAGCCCTAATAGTGGAACATTACAGTCAAGAACACCTGCTCCTCCAAATAAGTATACTCTCTCTACGTTATGGAGAAGCCAAGGCTCTTCACAATACTCCCAAGCTCTTTCTAAGCCTAAGCCTAGCCAAAAGCTTGGCTCCCCAAGAGTCTGTTACATGGGTTATGAGGTTCTATTTAGAACAAGAGGGGGTGACTCTTCAACTCCCCTTTGTGACCTTTGGACTACCCTCATGACTCTTCAACTTCTTCACAAAATGACACATTACATTACATGGTGACTTTTCATATTCCAATATTGACACTTGGAATTTCACTTACAACATAATTACAAATAATATTACATTTTCCACATGTACCCATTTAAGACAAAATAGGGTAGAGACAACCTAACAAGATGCAACACTATGATTCTAGAGTTTGGGGGAAGTCCAACTCAGTAACCTCCACTTGCTGCTTCTCGGTCACATATTGGTGCCAAGCTTGGTACTATGTGATGATGTCCCCAAACTGCTTAACGATGTCTTTCCGGAAGCAGACTCTAGCCTCCATGGCATCCGGGTACACTATCTTGGAACCTGTATCCAACTCGTTCTGAAGCATGAACAACATTGTCTTGATCTTGACAGGACCACCGATGTACTTCTGCATGTTGTGTGTTCAACTCCAAGTCTTCCCTGGTGGCTTTTTGTCTTAGCTGTTCCAAGTACTCGTCAAGCTCTTGTCAGACTTGGTTCTTGGGTTTAGCATCGACGAGGGAACCGATTGATGGGATCTGGTGTTTTCTCACCAAGACATTCAAACTACTATACAACCGCACATATGAGGCCTGTGTGCTGCCGATGAATGAGGTGAACTGCTTATTGTTTTGAATCAACATTCGAACCTTTGCTTTCTCCAGCTCTACCTGTGGCTTCATCTTCTTCACTAAGTCAAGCAAATCCCCTTTGTACTGCCACTCTTGTACATGGGAGATGGCAACATATATGTTTTTGAGAGTTTGAACAAACTATTTGCTCCGCTGTTGTAGGCCATGCAAATGGAAAATTACTTTATGCACGGTGAGAAATCCGTCATAGAGATTTTGCATGGTTTCTCCAAGTGCCAATACTTCAACAAGTATCATTGTCCTCATCTCCCCCAATGCGGACACTGCATTCAACGTTGTTGCTCGGAGTTGTTCTGCCTCTTGCTTGGTAGCTTGCAAGTTCTTTTCTAGTTTCTCATTCTCGACCGTTAGATATTGAACATTTGATCTTGTCGCTCCTGCATAGGCCAAGCTGGCTTCAGCAATGGCATTTGGATGCTTCCTAGTGTCCAACACTATCACCCTTTCTTTGATGAATGTAGGTGATGTGTGATCATCCAAAAATTTCTTCCTCCGCGCTTGTACAATCCTCTTCTAGAACTCATCGAATGATAGGTTGTACACATCCATGACCGGATCATCATCAAGGAGAACTGCATCTCCTTGCTCACTCAGGGTTGGCTCTGCTACTGAAGGTGGTGGAGACTAAGGGATGACCTGTGGTGCTCTTGGCATCAGGAAACATCTTAATTCTGTGGCTCCTGTTCCAACACCATGTTTGTCACTTCGATCAATTGCTCAATCTGCTGAGTAAGCTCCCGATCTTGCATCTGTTCACCTTCCTCCTCAGCTGTTGGTTGTTTCAACTCTTCAACCTATATCGATGTTATTTCCTCCATCATTTCACCTTGCTTTTGTTCTTATTCCTGCTTTTACTTCTCTTTTCTTTCTCCCTCCTCAACTCCTTTTCTTCCTTCAGTTTCTTCTCTGTCTCTTGTAGGTTCAATTTTTCTTCCTCCAACCTTTGCTTTTCTCTCTTCCTCCGCTCTTCTCTCTTCATCCGTTGCTCCCTCTTTGTTTCCATTTCCAAAGATGCCTTTGCGATAATAATATTTGCCATCATTTTGCTGCTTTGCTCTCCCTCTGGATCATCAACAATCTTCCTCTTTCCCTTGTCTTGCATTGGATTGTTTCCTTCTACTGTTGTTGCTATTGCTTCCAGAGTTGCTGCTATCCATGGAGGAGCCTTCCAAGTCCTTGATATACTGACTGACTCATTGAGTCTGGAGGCATTGTAACAGTACCTCCAAGGTTCCTCCTCTAGCCAATGAAATGCCTTGCTGATCCACAAAATGTAGACTCTCATACAATGGTCCTTGAAAATAATGTGGGGATCATACAAATTAAAGTCTTTGGTGCCAAACTTGAATTTAACTATGTACTTAGCCTCGACATAGGCATATTTTAGGTTCTTAATCTCGTATAATCTGATCTGCAAAGGAAGAGTGGGCCATGGCGCTTTCTTCTTCCTATGCAATCCTGCTAACAACCCTGTAACAAGGTGGTATGATACTTCTTGCATGATCAGTTTTCTAGTGGCATATCTTGGTAGGACATGTGGAGGATTCTCTCTACCAAACACTCTGATGAAGGTGCCACCTGGTGAGGCATACCAATTTGCAATGTTTACTATCACTTCCATTGCTTCTTGGGACATGCAAGGTGGATCTTGCTCAAATATAAGCTTGTATAGTAGGACGATAAAGTGATCAGTTAGCCTTGTTATTACTCAATAATTGCAGTCAAAAAGCAACTTGCAATAGATGTTCACGACAATCTCTTGTGGTGTCCATGTCCATCCCATTCCAGGGAACTGTCGTTGTGCACATATTGCATCCAGTAAGTATACAGACATATAGAATCTTGATTTCTCATTCATGGGTAGATTATGAGCCTTAGTCACATGCGACTTCAATTGTTGAGCCAAAAAATCTGACCAGTTGAATGCCCTCCCATCACTTACCAAGTGGTCTATTAAGAATTCCCACCCTTCATGGAAGGTTTCTGTGCTCTCTTGACCATATATCCTACAGGAAAAGATGATCAAGAACTGGTAAGCCTTCCCAGGGACTTTGTCTTGTAAACATGGGTGGGTGTTTGCCGAAACTTCGATGGCTCTTTCACCCAACGCTTGACAACGTCTTTTGTATTCACATAGCTATGGGTGACATAGAAGAGTGAGTCCATGTGCTTCACCAGCTCAGGAAAGTGATACACCTGTTAAAAGTCTTCTGCCTTGAAGGTGGAAAGATTCTTACCACTGACACTGCTCAATGTCATAGTATGTTCATTCGAATGTGAGACAATCCAACTGATGATGTTCGCACACGGGAAGGCGGGGTACCCATATGTAACCTTGTATAACCCTAACTGCTAGATGCTAAGTTAGACCTTTCGATCCTCCAAGTCTTCCTCAAAGTCTTTTGCAAAGGTGTCTTTGATCTGTTGCCATGTCAATGTTGTTCCCTTCTCGATAAACAATTGGGTATCTGCATACACTGGTAAATCAACTAATGTCTGCTCAACTCCTTCCCCAGTACTGGTCTCAACAGTTTCCTTTGATGTAACTCTCTTGGATGCCATGTTAAATGTGACTGCTGGAGAGATGATCAACAACAACTGTACCTGTGGGACAAAGAGGACACTCATGGAAAGCAAATGTCATTTTAAAACCAAAAAAACTTCAAGGCAAGTTTAAGCAGCAAGCCAGGCACTAGATGTGAGGGATTGCATAATTTTTCTCAATAGGGGTGACTGAATGACTATGAGAACTGTGCACTATGCAGTCCCAACAGTCAGGGTGGAAGCTTGATGTTTGGAACTGCACAATGCACAGTTCAGCCTCGGCAAAGGCCTGGGAGAGACTGCGCATTGGCAGTCTCAGTGGCCAAGCTAAGAGGCTAGCTCCTATAACTGCACAGTGCACAGTTGGAGCCAACTCAAGCTATGCTCTGTACAATTCCAAAGGCCAAGCTAGTGGCTTGAGCTTCTAGATTGTGCAATGTAAGCTGTGCAAAGTGAGATCCAGCCATGGGGAGCCCAGATCTGCCCAAGGGAAGTGTAAAAAACAAGAAAATCTGAGAGATAGTGTGAAGTTGAGTGAAAATATGACTAAGTGTAGATGCATGCATGTGAAATAAGTGCAACAATTGATTAAACATAAGGACAAGGAAGAATGCGAGGAGAGTCGCCGCAACAACGATTGTTGGTGCAAAAACATGAAAACTCATGCGACACTTGGGAACGGCAATCTATAACTTGAAACAACACTTCTACAAGTTAAAACACCAACAACCATGCACAGAAACAAGAAAAACAACACTCACACAAGCCAAACAACAAAAAGCAGCAAAAAAGCGACAAAAGATGACAAAAGCAAAACTCACCTAGAAAAGGGACGATAATCACACCGAAGGTTCCTTGATCTCCTCGGGAATGCTAGATCAAATGTGAAAATGAGCTCTAGCAGCCTCAATTAGTTAGATTTCAACAAATTAGGGTTTAGACACGCATGCCTAAAATTAAGGAAAAAGAAACACTTGGTGGAAGTTTCTAAAAATAGTGCAAGTGCCTCCTTCGGGATACTAAAAATAGATCCCTATTTTTTTAGGGATGTTTTTTTTTTATTGTTTTTCTTTTCCGAGGAAACTTTCCATGCACACTACTGAGAAAGACAATGCAGTTCCGGGAACTGAGCAGCTTTTCGGCTCAGTGCATTGTGCAGTTTCCGAGCTCAGTGAGGGTTGCACAATTTCTGGGCTAAGTGTTGGGCTGCCTCCTCATGACTATGCATTTTCTGAGCTCAAGGTTCACTGGCAATCATGACTGTGAAATTCCCAACATCAAGGCTAGTTGCCTTCAAGAATTGCAAAATTTATGGGGGCAAGCCCTTAACTGCTGTGGGACCAAGTTAGGAGATCAACTTGTGAGTTAGAAAATCAGCTAAGCAAGCAAACATAATCCAAACTGAAAAGATAAGTCTCAATCAAAGCACAAGTACCTAGATCAGTGTGAGATGAGCTATTGTGGTTAAGAAGGAAGGCTTCAAAATCGAAGCATGGGCAAAATTTTGGAGGGTGGTTGTAGCCGCTACAACACCACAATATCTGTTGAAAAAATGCCAATTCAAATCTTTTGAAAGCGCTGGCCAGTCTTGTTTTACTTTCCAAAGCCTCCAAACCTAAGGAACTATTTCCAAAAATCTCTAACACTTTTTATACCCAAAGAAATTGTATAATTTTCCAGGTCTCGAAGATGCTTGTCCTCTCTTAAGCGAGGCATCTGTTGCCAAGATTCATCCAAAAATAAAGCAGAGGCTCCATTCTTTATCTCCCAGAAAGCATTTTTCTTATAATTTATTTATTTTCCAGTGCCCACTTCCATAAGCTTGACCCTGCTAGGGCCCACAAATCATATCTAAGACGTTCATCTTATGACTGCAATGGTGCCAACTTCCTTCCCCAGATGCGCTTCCATAACTTAGTTCCGCCTTTCACAAATCTCCACCATAAATTTTCCCTAAAAGCTGCACTAAGCAGTGTTGTGTTGGAGAATTTAATTCCAACCCCCTGCTATGTGTCAAAATCGTCCATCCAAGTGTCCTAGTTCAATTTTAGTTAGTCCAATTTAGTTCGGTCTCACTGCAGTCATTTATTGTTGATATCTCCAATGTAACCTTATTTAACTGATTCGTAATATTGAGAAGAGCAATCTCTGCTCCACAATTTCAAACAAGTTTTTTTTATTCTTGAAAAGGATTTGTTTAAAAAAAGGGGCCATTGCTTGTGTTTGAAGGGTCTTTTCAACAAGGACAATAATATTTTTAAAAAAGAGGGCATTGTTCAAATTGGTCGTGGGCATTTCGATTTAAAATTAGAAATGGTTTGTGAAAGACTTTTGTAAGTGTCGCCCCATGTATTTTATGCAAGCTAAGCAGTAGAGAAGCCACCACAAATATGTTTTTATTGCAGGCAAAAACTATATTTGCAAGTCAATTTGCTTATTGAGCGACAGTGAGTCAACACTCAACAAATGGAAAAGCCAAGAGGCTAAGAAAGTCGAAGCAACAACAAGAAATGTTTGATTTTTTTTTTTTAAGATTTGGAAACAAAAAGAGTTTTGGTATAAGAGGGAGTAATCTAGTTGAAAATGAAGAGTTTGGTGAATCCAACAACAGAACTTGCGGATGACAATTTGGCGAATAAAAAAAAAATATTTCTTATAAAAATTTGGTGAATCCATCAACAGAGCTTGATGATGAAAATTTGGTGAATCCAACAACAAAGGTTGCTAATAACAATTTGGCGAATCCAATAACAAAGCTTGCTGATGTCAATTTTGTTGAAGAATCTAGGGTAGCAAGCATTAGATAGATTCTCCTATACTTCATAACAATTTGTGAAATGATTTTACTATTTATCTTGATCTTCTTATTATTATGAGTGTGTGTGTTAACTTCATCGACCTTCTACCAAAATAAAGAGACAAGAACACAAGAAGTTGGCATTCTGCCAGGGCCAAAACCTCTCCCTCTTGGAGAGGAAAATCAACACATAATTCTTCTTATAGAGATTCTAATTGATGAACACCAAGACCATGACCCTTGACCTATGATGTCACTCCAAGACCAAGACACCAATCCTCTTCTTTGACACTGTTAAGATCATCATCATCACTGCTGCTTCACCGATGTCATCATTGAGATCATCATAGCTACACCATCATCGAGATCATTACAGTGCATTCACTAAAATAGTCATTGTCCATTTACTGAGATCATTACTGTACCAACGAACTCTATATATTGAAGCTGCATCGAGATATTTTATTATGATTATGACTTCGTCATTTTATCTTCATTAAACATTGTGTCGAGATTATGACCGCGTCAAGAATATGAGACAGAGTGTGTCTATGTGGGATCACCAAGATCCTTATCTCCACACTTATGTCTTGTTTGTAACTGTGCTTGTTATGCGTTATCACTGTGTTGAGTACGTAAAAAACGTGAACATGATTGTTCACCGAGATAGTGTGTTCTACACCGAGACCTCCATCTTTGCATCTATGCCGAGACTATGATCACTGTGAAGAAGCCGAGGTTATGAGACTTGTATAACCCACTGTAATTATACCGAAAATAGCAGAGGCATCTAAACTCCTGTAATGCAGATTCCATACGAAAACACCTGTGACAGACTTCCGAAAATCTCAGATCAATCCGAGTTTTAATCCTCCTTCTGCGCAGACCCTAATGGGGTATATATAGTGGTCATATCTCCATAAATAAGAGGACTTGTATTGCTAAACTGACGTGTCTATTACTTGAGCCGAATTGAATGCCTTTTAAATTGATTTCCAAGCCGAAGTGACAGAGAAGATGGTGCTTGTCATGTGGAGCGCTGCTAGACACTAGGTTGAACCAATTTCATTACATAGATGCTCAAGTAGAGATATTCAATATAATCTTGACTCTTTGAATTTCCTAGACTTATGGATTGAGCAAGAAACTCATTCATATTAATTATAAAAATAATAATATTATAGGAAAAGTCAACCTCCCTTACATACTAGGGATTACTGATAAAATCTCCCGCATCCTGAAAAAGAATAGGGTTCTAACCACCTTCAAACCTTTACACACCATCTGTAGCTGCCTTAATTCGATTAAAGACAAAATTGATCCAAAATGTCATAAGGGTGTCTACTTAATTCCTTGCTCGTGTGGCAAGCCCTATGTAGATGAAACTGGGAGATCCTTTTACACAAGAATCCAGGAACACTCAGCTGACATTAAACATAATCGATCCAAATCATCAGCGTTAGCAGAACATTCCAATAAAACTAAGCACCAAATTTGTATAGAAGATACCCGCATCTTAGCTAGAAGTGATCACTACTTCATAAGTGAAAACTGGATTCCAATCCTATCATCCAATCTTACCCCTCCCTAACTATAATTCTCCTCTAATTAACCAAGAACAAATAAAAATGGTTTTAAAACATCCACTCAAGATTATTGATTAAATGAATCATAATACAATAATCCACTATAATTAAAACATCAATTCCAAACAAATATTAATTCCCCCACTATAAAACCTTCAAAGACAATAATAAAATTTTATAACAATAAATAAGCCCTAATCATAATAAAGAAACGTCAAAAAACTTTAATCATACTAATATCATACACATTTCAAACCACAACAACTAATTTCATAACATTATTTTATGAACCACATTTATGACCTTAATAAAATATAATTTCAAAACTATGATAACATATGTATTAATAGAATTTTAATATCATTAAAAAAACCATATTTATAATTAATCTTAATAATAATTAAAAACAATTAAAAAGAATATATAATTTTTTAATAGAAATTATGACCATAATAAAATATATAACAATAATTAAATAGCAATAAATTAAAAATAACAAAAAAACTAACAACTTAATTTAACTATATAAAAGATATCTTAAATCAAATAAATTTCAAAACTATTATAACTTAGCTAATTTAAATAATTAAAATAATAAAATACAAATTAAAACAATTAAAATGAAATATAATTAAAACAATAAAATATAAAGTAAAACAACTATGACCCTAATAAATCATAATTCAACAATAATTTAATAAATTAACAATCCCTAAGATTTGTCGGCAATGTATCTCAAACATTTATTTATAATATGACCAGTTTTCCACTAATCTTTCACATCCTGAAGATGAACAACCGTTGTTGGTTCGAAACGTCGATCAAAACAAGAAACCTAATGCGAGATGAATCCGGAAGATGATATGCACAATAATAATTCTTTTTCTTGACAAGTACAAAAATCAAAATTACATTGACAAATACCAAACCTAGTTACCCTTTTCTTCAACAAATTTGGTGAATCCAACAACAAAGCTTGATGATGACAGTGAAGTTGTCATTGGAGCAGTGAATGCTATTGTGAATCCAATAATTAATATTGCTGGTGTAAACTTTGATGAAGACTTGTTGACTAATGATGAATGGTTGTGGATGATGCAACAAAAACATGATATTGACATGATACTATTTGGTGAAATAATCCCACTTGATTTTGAAAACCAAGTGGAAGACAACCTGTTTGCAACAACACAGGTTAGTAAATAAGTGGAAGAGACAAAGATAGATAAAGAGATAGAGGCAGAGGAAAAGAAGGAAGCCCATAAAGATAAAATAGAGACAAAGGCAGATGCAAAGAAGGAAGCGCAACAAGAGAAAGCTCTCATTACAGAAGAGAAGGAACAAAACCAATGTGGTTCTGCAGGATTTTTTAAACTTATCATTGATTTATAATATGCAGGTAAACATGTCAATTGAAGAAGAGTTAAATTTCCTTGAAGCATGGCTTAAAACACCATGCCTTGATAAAGTTTGCGTAGAAGTTGCAGAAATGAATGTTGAAGACAACATGGCTAACAAAAACATTAATGCTATTTTCAGGTATTGGAGTTTTGAGGAGATAAAAATTTATTCTCATCTTATGTTGCAATAGATTGATGATGAAAATCACACTACATAAGATGACATGTGGTAGGAGTCCACACACAAGCCGTTTTTTGAAGAATTCTAGGACATGCTTAGACAACCTGGAACAATGGAAGACCTCTACCAGCAAATGATGAAACTGAGGTTTGAAGGATAAAAATAAAAGAAAAAGCTAAAATAATTTAGAGGCTATAAGAATTGGAATAAATGAAAAAGAAAAGGAAATTGTAATCTTTTTAAATTGTAAGCCTAGCTGAGACTTAGACCAACACACATCTTAATTAAATTTTTATGTGGTTGTAATTAAAGGGGAGTGTTGAAGAATCTAATTCCAACCACTTGCTAGGTGTCAAAACTGTCCATCCAAGAGTCCTAGTTCAATTTCAGTTAGTCCAGTTTAGTTCATCCTCATTGCAGTCATTTATTTTTGATGTCTCCAATGTAATCTTATTTAACTGATTCGTAATATTGAGAAGAGAAATCTTTGGTCCACGATTTCTCTTCATTCTTTGTCATGATGGATCTTGGAGACCTAGACCTCCAAAAAATTTGGGCTTTAATAAGGTATCCTAGGCCACTAACGACCATCTCTTCGCCTTATTGGCTCCTCTCCAGAGGAAATCACACCAAATAGATCTAAGTGAGGCACATATAACTTTAGGAATCAACATTACTAACATTTGGTATATTGGAACGGACTGGGGGACAAACTTGGTTAAAATCAACCTACCAGCAAAGTTCAAATCCTGGAAAGTCCAATTTTTTGAACTTGCCTTGTGTATGTTTGGAAATTGACCCATTGACATATATAGTTTCTTGTCTTTCGTCTGTGGACAAATTCACGAGTCTATTGGTAGTGGGGTTGATGTTGATAGCTAATTTTGGATGTTTATCAATATTGGTCTGGGAATCCTCTTGGTCACATTTGTGTTAGACATCACATGTATCATTTCAATGTTTTTTTGATGGGTTGGTTATATCTACGGGTTATAAGTCTTCATTGTGGGGAATTGGACTATATTTTGTGCACTGAAACTCTTGTTTGGTCTATAGGAGACAACCTTGTTGTTTTACGGTATGGGTTGAACCAAATTCTACTTCATTCCTCATATAGTTTCATTGCGCATGGGTTGTTAAGTCAATGTCCTGTGTGTCTTTTTGTTTCAATCCTCATGCCTCCAAGACAGAGGATGAGTAGTCAGAGAGGAGATTTCAATCATTATGGGTACAATAGGGTGTGCCCTTTTGCTTATTATTTTGTAGCCTTTACTTTTGATGTGCTCCCCATGGAAATTCTGCAAGAGATTCTCATCTTGGAGAGTATAGAAGTTGTAGAACACTCATATTATTTAGATTCATAATTAGTCTTTGAGGATGAGAAATGACTGCTAGCTCCTGGTAGATTTTGATGGAGGAGGTGGAATTTCTGAGTTCCTTGGCTCTTAACCATCAACTCACGACCTTGTTACGTCTTATCTTCAAAGACAAACAATTCAATAATTACAATGTTTTCTCTTCTCTAGAAGATATGAAGCGAATGCTTCATAATATGTGGTTTTGTTTAGACAATGCTGATGCTCATTTGTCAAAGATGGAAGGTTTTTTTCTTAGTGATTTCACATCTAGAGATATGACATACCCTCCAGCGGATGATAACGTTCAGTCTCCTACTATGCTCTCCTTAAACTATGAGGAGTAACACATTTCTGTTTTTTTGGTCCTCTAGATTTTGGATGGTACTTGGGAGGTCTATTTAGTTAACTCTTGAAATGTTATGTATTGGAATTTTCCTGCGGAAACAATGTTGACCTCAATATGATGGTCTGGTGTTTGGTTTTATTTTTTGACTCGTGAATGGGTGCATCCTCTTATGCACATGGTCTGGTTTTATGGATTTGGGTTCTCACAGGATTTCTCCTCCATTGCAGTGGAATGATGGAATGTTATGGTGTTGAGGTTTTGGTTGTGGATTTGGGTACTCTCTGGAATGCTCCTTCTTCATTGTGGAGCATATGATGCATTCCCTCTGGTGTATATGAAGCAATTTATTGGATTGCACAGTGGGTTTGGGTTTCAGATGATATTCTACTTTGGTCATATTTGCATATTAGTGTATTTTGGTACCTTTCATTCTTCATTTGCTGGTAACCCACTTAGTTGCTGGGTGGTCTTTTGTCACTCCTATAGATTTAATTCCTGGGATTTTGAGATGGGATTTTCTGCTAATTCTTTGTACCTGGTGGGGATAGGTTTACTTTGTTGATATTTTTGTACATGGGATTCTGTCTAGCTAGAGTTTGTATGACATTCATGCCCTAATATTGATGTAAATCTCAGTTTTTGGAATGAAATATAAAGTGCCTTTATCCACAAAAAAAGGAAAAGAAAAACATGATATAAAAACATAACATTGGTTAAAATGATAAACAAAAGGTTATTAATATGATGCTATTTATAGTTATTGTTATCATTGGACGAGATAAATAATAGAGGGATAGCAAAAAAAAATGTTGTAGTTTATTTTTTTTTTACATTTTGGTTATTTTCTAAGTATATTAGGGTAATCACAAATTTGAGTTGTGTAGTCTATACAATTCAAGTGCCCCAAGTATTTTTATGGCGACAATCCATTTATGCGTTTAAAAACATATTTTAGATAACCAAATATTACAATCTCACCCAAAATTCTATAGCCAAATTCCTCCCAAAAAGTATCATCAATGCAATGGTGTTTATATGATTTTTGTCAATTAATATTATATTAATAGATTATAATATATTTCTTAATTAATCTTTCAATTATAAATAGTTTTTAAAAAATAATTAACAATTATAAGAAACTAAAACTAATTTTAATATTTATGTGAAAAAAAAGGCTAAATCAAATGAAAAGAGTGTAATTAATTTCAACTTATGCTAATTCACTTCTACTACCCCAAGGATACACTTGGCTAGAAATAAGGTCATGTGTAACATGCAAGAAATCATGGGAATGACAACAAAGGATTCTACAAGGCATTTCATCATAGCTTTCCATCTAATGGAAACTTGCCTAGTATTGAAAAGTCTTTAAAATGTTATGTGACCTAACATTGCTATGAAAACTTTGGAAATTGATAACCCATGTACTTGAATTTATTTTCCTCGTCACCTTCAATGCATTTGGTTTCCACCTGGTTTGATTTTATCTCTACCAAGGAACGGATAGACAACCCTCTCTTAAACCAGGGATTTCCACTATCATAATGGATTCTATATCGGTTCTTTCTCTGTAAAGGTCCGTACAATTGGAAGAAATGGCCAATAATGGATCTAGTAACACAACGTTTATAATTATATATTTATTATTTAGTACCCAATGCAGGAAGAATATAGTGCAACTCTTCAACAAAGTAGGTGGTATCAAAGATGATACTAAACACAGGTGCAATTCCTTACCGTGTGACATTTTTATTGTGAGGCATAGTCCGGGTGGAGTAACATTGCATTACACTAAGTAGTTTCAAAACACTTGGGTGCGAGGGGTCATGATGTTCCCACTAAGGCACCTTTCAAACGTAGGAGCCCATGGGTTTTCATAGGTGGATGCACCGTGACCCCTCGAGCATGCGACATCGACATGTTTTGCAACTTCTTAGTGTAGTGCAGAGTTATGAAGATGATGATGATGATTATTAACATCCACTAAGACATATATAGTCTACAAGACCTTAAGAAGGTAAGAGATTAATTATAATTATTTAAAATTTTATTTCTATGCTAAAAAAGAAGTGAGGGAATCACTCCCTAATCATCATAGTTTTGTTGAGTTAAAAGGTCAAGAAAGTTGGTAATGTAACACACACAGACATATTCTTTAAGATGTATTAAATATGATATCTTCCCCTTCTTTTGAATGAAAGGCTATCCTCACCCTTCCACGTTTACAAGGAAGTTTCAAAATTATATATTCTTTTCTACTCTTTTAGATAAAACGTTTCCTCTCTTAAACTCCCAAGAAAGCTTCAAACTAGTATTATCACTTTCTTTTTACACTTTCCCAAAGCTAATACTTTCTATGTCTTTGTGATTGAGAGCTCGTCAAATCTTCCCACATTTAAGAGGAAGATGAAAATAAAATTGATGTTTTTTTTTTCCTTTTTTCACAATTAAAAAGAAACTCAACACAATTTTCCCGAAAGAGAAAAAAACATAAAATAGAAATGTTTTGTTTTTGTAATTAGATTATTATTATTAATTCATGTATGAAATGGTTAAACATTTTTTTAAGAAAATTCATCTTATCTCCTGCTTATTATAAAAGAAAGAAGAAAATATGCAAAATACTTTAATTTGGAAAAACCTTGAAATACTTTTATTGGTTATTTAGTAATTTTTTTGAGAAAATTTTATGATTCTTCTTTTGTTTTGAATAGTTAATCGAATGTTTTTTCACACATATATATTGAACTTTAAAATCCTACATTGACTTTCTGTTCTGAAGATGAATCCCTTCAAAGATTTGGGATGTTGATTTTTAAAATAATCCATAATGTGGACTCTTGAATTGTCTCAAAACTCAAACCACAAAATTTTAAGCACAATTAATAACTCATTAAACTAGTAAATACAATGCAAGCAACTGGCAAAGAATGACTTAAAATAATAAATACACTACAAGTTAAAAAAATCAAATCAACCCATTAATAATTGAAAGAAACACTGAATCACCACCCATTCATGGATGGGCAATTTTGATGGGGCTAAGGGTCCTGATTTTTGAGTATTTTATGACACAATTTTGTTGTAAATATTTGAATTATAGCATATTTATGTCTATATATTACTGAACTTTCATATGTAATTATTCATAGAAGTCTCCCTTTGATGAGATCGACATATATTTTTGAGACAACAACACAGATAGTGGTCAGACCACTGATAACTTGTATGCTACCTAGCATCTCCAACATGTAATTTTCCTTTTTATAATGAAAATTATGATTTTTCCATGGGAAAAAAAATTGAAAGAAACACTATTGAAATTAAGTCATGTTAGAAATAAATAAAAGTATAAAAACATTGGTCATTTCATAAAAAAGAAAAATGATATTTTACATACATGTTTTTACAGTCACAAATTAGCCAATTTGTAATAGTGTACCAATAAACGTTGAAGAATTTATCTTATAATAAAAGAATTTTAAATGGTTCTAGTAGTTACTTCAAAAATGTTAGATGTGTGCGATAGAGTGAGTAAGCAAGTGAAGTTGCCTTGTGGTCTGCTTGGAAGGACATTTCATCCTTTTATTTGGTTTGCTTGGAAGTCATTTACAGATCTTCCCTTTGACAATCCTACATAAGCCCATCCAAATGTTAGTTTTAAAAATATTCAATGAACTCTTCAGAGTTACCTTTGTAATGATATTTCATAATGACATCTTCCTATAAGTGTTGGCATATTGCATGCAGATTGACACATCTCCCAAAGATATTTCGTGTCAAGTGTCTCTATCTTTTTCCGACTTCTTCCGGGAGATATTCTAGTCAAATCTTCTTGGTCTTTGAATGCCTTCTATCATTGTTGTATATTATTATGATCTCTACCTTTCTTCTCACATACTTCATTCCGAGGATCTTATAATTTGTAGTCATCTTCCTCATGTTGCATATTTTCTCTAGTGTGACTTATGCTCTTTTGCAATACTTCAGAGGAGGAGATCCTTTCGAGATCATATTTAACGGTAACCATATGTCTTTCATAATAATCCATGTGAACATACATACCTCATTTTTATTTCTGTCATCCAGACTTCCTGTAGTAGCTTCATATGAAGAGACTTTATCCTTTAGACCTGCTTCCTTGTTGTGTCATTATATTATTCCTTGAATTCCACAAGTTGGAATTCCTAATGAAAAATTTTGCTTCCTTTATCTATCAGCGAGTCCTTTGATGAGAATTCTATCAGAGAAACTTGAGGATATTTTATGTCCTCATCTGACAATTGTTTCGTTCTATGATGATCCTAGTCAATGATGATATTTTCCTTCTTATAGATACTCATGAGGTTTCCTAAGATCTTCGTAATTAGTAGGATTTGGACCATGCATAATTTCTTCCCATGTCACGAGCTCTTACTTCTAATGTTTCTATGCTATTTTTCTAATGAGATGCATCCTATATAATTTTAAATTGCATCAAGACCATAATTTACAAGTGAAAAGTACCTTCTTGAGAAGAAGATCATCTCAGTCATAGTAGAGATATTTTACTTCTTCATTCTTAGGCTTCTTGGACTCAGGTTCTTGCACTTCTTCAGTAATGTGTGCTTCTTCTCTATTCCTCTTGTCTTTACGACAACTAGGACAATCTCTTTTATAGGGTCCAAGTTCCTGACATCCGAAGCACCTTATATTGTGCATGTTCCTTTTCTTTGAGGGACCAAACTTTCCAAACTTTCCCTTTCTTCTTGTCATTGTAGTATATGCTTGATTTTGTTCGCTTGGTATGACATCAACCTTTTCCTTCAACATAGTTTCTTCGACCTTACATAGTGACCATAAATCTTGAAATGGAGTAGTTTCTTTCTTCCCATATAATCTTGAAGTGAAGCTGTCCCCTTCTTCTGGTAGTGCATTTAGTGCCATTGTGGTCATTTCTCCGTCAGACATAACTTCTCCTAGTTCTTGTAATTGATATCAAATTTATGATATCCTCATGAAGTATGAGGCTATTCCATCTTCCTTGGATATATTTATCTTGTAGAGTTCTTGCCTTAAGGAGATTACTTCTCTTGCGGTACTTACAAAAAACAACTCTACTAGTTTATCATATATAGCTTTTGCAGTTTCTAATTTTGATACATATGGGATTAGAGAGTCTTTTATAGATTCTATAAGAATCCTTTGAGCTCTCACTTCTCCCTTCATGTATTTATCATGAGCTTGAGTATCCTCTTTTGGAGGTTGGGTTATTGATCCCTTAATATGAACCGTGAACTCATTCTCAATAATTTTGAGGTCAGTCCTTTTCTTCCATGCAAGGAAGTTTACAACCCCAACTAGTTTATTTCTTTCCTTACAGAAGGATATTTTGATATTATCGGATATAGTCATGCTTATTGCTTCCTCCTTCTTCTTGATGTTGATTTATGGCCTTTTTGATGAGAGAGATCTTGATTTATGATCCTTTGACGATCTAAAGTGCTTCTAGGGTTTCACTTTTTCTTCTTGCTTCCTTCTTAGATTTAGGGTTTCTATGATGTAGATCTTGGACTTGTTGATAACCTTTGACATTCTTTGATTCCCTTTTTAAAGCTTTATTTCTGTGTCATCTTGCTTTGTCTTCCCTTTCTTGTCTTCAACACCTTAGCTCTGATACCATGTTGAGAAATATAGGGCATTCAATGTTAATAATTTCTCTGCTTGATAATTGCTTGTGATATGCTTGTTCTTCTTTTCTTATGATCTTTTCACTTGTTAGATTATTAGTGTTCTTTTCATCAAGACAATTATCAAAGCAAATAAAGACTAGTGACACAAAATATAGTCTTCTCTAGCTAGGGCCAAAACCTCTCACCTCTAGAGAGGAAAACACGATAAAATTCTTCTTCTAGATCTTAAATTGATAAGTACCAAGACCATAACACTGACCCTTGAATCTAGTATCCTCTTCAAGAACCTTGTAACCAACCTTGTCTTTTCTTGTCCTTCCTTCCTTTTCTTCTTCTAGAGAAACTCAGTCTCTACTTCTTATGTTGCACCTTCACTATTTCCCTAGAGAACTCTAGGTATTCTTGAAAAACTCAGTTTATACTTTTCTATTCCAGAGGATTCCTTCCTTCGCTATCCTAGAAGAAACTTATTCACTGTCTCCTAGAAGATTCCTTCTTTGTTGCCCCAGAAGATACTGCTGCCCCAGAAGATTTTGCTGCCCCAGAAGAATCTACTTCACTGTCCCAGAGGAATCTACTTCGCTGCTCCAGAAGATTCTACTTCGATGTACCCAGAAGATTCTTCCTTCGATACCCTAGAAGAGTGTCCTTTTACCTTAGAGAAAACCATTTCTTACTGCCTCTTTTTCACACTTTCTTTTGCAATTCTTCATTGGAATTGAGTTCGAACTTGAGGCTTAGAATGGAGGCCAAGTTCCCCTACTTATACCCCTCTTCTCTAGGTCTTTAGGCTGACTTGATAGTTAGATGTAGGCTGACATGTTATAGCAGCTTCTTCACTGTTTGTAGGTTGACTTGAAGAGGTTTGGTGACAAGTTCTTTGGAGGATACTTTACATAGACAAGATGACATTTTACATAGTCTAACATGACTTCATTTACATGACAATGACTCTTATATTTTATGACTAGATGACAAATAAATCCTAAAGACTCCCAATGGGAGTCTTGACTCAAAAACAAAATCCTTGCTCATGAAACCCATGAACCAAGTCAATATAATAATTTCATTTTTCTTATTTTACACCTCTTTACATAAAATAATAATTACATGTCATTATGAAGACAAAACCTAGTTACACATTTGAACGCGTGTAACTTGGCAGTCTGGGTATAAACTCTAACATCAATTTAACAATAACTATAGTGCACACGGATTTAACTGGAGATTGGCAATATTTAGGCATAATAACATAGAACATGAGAAATTTCATTAAATCAATATATATATATATATAATATATATTATATATATATTATATATATATACACTATATATATATATATATATAATTAGTGAGTAAATTACATAGTTCTTCAATTATTTAATGTTGGCATAATAATTAGGGTTTTCACCCAATAATACAGAGCCATATACAACTCTAGGGTTCACACACACCAAATCGTAAAATTGTTAAGCATATCACTGCGGAATACATATTGTACTAACATCACTGATAATTTTTGTACATTCACAAAGTATAGAAGATAAACCACACAACAAAATGTCAAAATTGTGTACAACTTGTCACGTAAGTACAATGTCAAACCATAATTGGGATTTTTCACAAAACTGGCACATAATGATAAATACGACACATAGATAAAAAAACAAAGTACCATCCACAAGGTCCTGGATAGATGGTGATTGAGTGTGCTATTAAGGCACTCATAGATGTTAAATCACTTGTTCAATTCCCCTCCCTATTCAGGTGTTATTGTCGGGCATGACCATGATGTAGCCTCAGTAATGACAAACTTATAAAAAAACAAAACACAGTACCAAAATAATTATGTGCATAATGCAGAATCTTGAACTAGGGTTTACAACACAAATAATTAATTTGAATACAACATAAGATAGAGCACTTATTTGCAAAGATAATGACTAGATGTAGGTTTTGCATGTTCCGCCCTACCATAGGCCACATGGTTAAATAATTTCAACCATGAGTCACCCCCGAAGTCGGGGTTGCAACTCCATAGGAATCAAAAGAACCGATAAGTAACTAAAATTAACATGTCCGTGGCCAGGGAACCAACCCTACAACCACAAATTCAACCTTTGCGCTTTGCTTCCCCGATACCTATGCCTAAATGGTGCCTTACGTCCTACCAAGAATTTTTAACAAGATTCCACATCCCCTGTACCTACGCCCAAGTGGCACCTTATGGCTAATGAAGATTTTCTCAACAACTGAATTCCACTTCCCCCATACCTATACCCAAGTAACACATCCTTCTCCAAGACCCCATAGTCCCTCTACGATGCCCACCTTCCAAGGTGCCTTACAACCAACCATAAAGTCTAGAACCATCATGATAATCACAGTGATAATGAGTAATAATAATGCTTACAACAAGTATCTACATACTCTTCCCACTACATGGCTCTCTCTACCATTTGGCGATTCTAAATCCACATGGGCCCTAGGTGCCCTTTTCATCGACATCTATCGCCAACACACCTTTTCCTGCCACTATGGAGTCACACACCCCCCATACTCTTATCATGGAGTGGGCTCTGCAGCTAGTATTTTTCATATTATTTTATTAAAGAAAATATATATATTAGTTACATTATATTTACAATATTGGCCCCTTTTTCCACATAACTAAAACTCGCAAGTAAGCCTAGGCATATTGCCCCCCAAAATATATATTAATTAATACACAAGCACGCAGGCCCGCAAGAATGTCTCCGACTCACCAACCTAAATATCCATGTACAATAATAATCTAGGGTTGGAACTGGGGTGTTACAACCAGGAGGGCGAAGAGACTCTCATCTAACTAACGATTTTATTCATGAGAACCCCCTTACCAAAACATAAAACAATCACAAACATACCAGAATAAATCCCTCTTACCTCAAGCAACAATATATCTCACTTAAGATGGAGAGATAACAAACTCATGCATTGCCCACACCCCACAAAATCCTCAAAATGGCTTACAGAAAGACAATATAATTGACCCATGAAAACAAATACTAAAAGAAACAATCTTAGGGAGGAAACAATTTGTATCACCTCGTTGCGAGTAACAATGGTAAATCTTTGTAGACCACCAACTACCCAGGCTTGAGGCCACTGCAAGACTTCCACATGCACACCTCCAACACCCACCCACCACTCTTCTTGAGCACCAAAACTTGCAAATACCACATCGTCTCAGTACCAAAAACTCCTGCAAACAGTTTCCTCCCAGAAAAAGGGTGAAGAATTGGCACTGGTGGCAGGGAGGTCGAAAAATTGACCACACCTCTACTCCATACTCTCTCGCAGAACACCCAAACCAAAATGATGCCACAAATAAATAGTTAGAGGTGGCCATCTCATGCATTGGATACAAATGCATGTTGGGGGAAAGTCGTGCCCCTTGTTCATAAATGCCCATTGAGTCTGAGGGTGGTGGGCTTGGCCTCCGAAGGTCCCTCATAAAATTAATATATGCAATCTTAATTAATTAATTTATTATGTTTAATTTAATATGATTTTGAGTTAAACAATTTTATGTTATTTATTTTTTATTTGAAATTGAATAAATATATTATTTTCTTAATATACAACTTTAATAATTAAATATGATTCAAACACTAAATAGTTGAATAATTCTATAATTAATTTACTATATTTAATTTAATATGAATTTAGTTAAACAATTTATATATTTAATTTAATATATTTATTTGAAAATGAGCAGATATATATCATTTTCTTAATATATACAATCCTAAAATCTTATGATACATTTTTTTATAAATAATATATGATATTTTTAACATAAAATAAAAATAGATCCAATTACCAAGAGTTATATAAAAATGGATATTAGTGGAAGTAGTGGAGATTGATTTCTCCACGGGGAGAGTCATACAATCTAGCCACAAAATAATAATACACGAGGGAGTGGGAATCGAGGACTTAACATTCCTCACTCTTCACATAGACACAAGGATGGTTCATGCTTGTGCATCTATGATTGTTTTCATGGTGGTTGGTGTTGCAATTCCTACTCCTTTTATATTCAATTTTTTTTTGTTAGACCGATTACATGTTAGGTTTAAGGGAAATGACGAGGTGATTGTTTTAAGGTGTTAAAAAATTAGGTTGAGAAGTGTGGGAGAAAGTATCAAGTTATGATAAACGGTTTAACTTTTTGGAAATAATTCTTTGCTTCAACGCAATTGCGAGCTCTCCTTCTTTAAAAGGTATCTCTTAGCTTGTGGCATGTAAAGTCTTTTCTCAGCTTGTGGCATGTAAAGTCTTCTATAAGAGGTTGGAGGTTGGTTTTGTTGTTTATTTCTACCTAACATTATTTTTGAAGGTTTTTTTGTGTCTATGGGACACACACTCTCACCTTTTTAGTTAAGATTAGTCTTTGTTATAAGATTTTGGTCACCTTTAAATGTGTGGTTTCCTTCATGCCAGGGTACTTAGCATATTTGTTAGAGGCCAAGCTATTCAATTCAATTGACCCTTGGTTGGTTAGTGGTTTCTATTTGTGCCATCAATAGATAGGTTGTTTAATTTAGGACCCTTTTGGTCCCTCCTATGTGGCCCTTTGATTTTGTATGTCGTCTCTATTTCTTATATTCTTATAGATTGGCATTGTAGCCCCCGGTGGCTTCTACCCTTTATCCCTCAACGCTATATCCTTTGCTTTTTTTGTTACAAAGTCTCGGGTTCATGATTTGTTTGGCCATAAGGCTCATCGAGGGGCTCAAACCTCCCCTTCTCTGAGAGTTCAATCCGTTGTGGAACACGTTGTTGCGACCTTTGTAGCCAACAACCCTTTAGAAATTCATAGGAAAATTCACTATGTAGAGGAATAAATTAGGTTGGAGAGAAGTTTCATCTATGATATTGAAATTATGAAAGAAGTAGGAAGTTGATTCCAGAAATTGGGAATACTCATACAAGATAGACTCATTATATGCATATTGTGGACTTGTACTAGTATCTTTCTATTATGGGAAAGGCTGTTGTGGAGAGGTTGGATATCTGACAGGAAATATTCCTGAGTATGGATGAAGTCTAGGCAAATATGAAAACTTGAGGACAAGGTATCTATGTTAGGAGAGAAAGGTGAGGTTCTGGATTTCTCCAATTCAGAGGAGGATACTGAATCACCTGCCACTATACACATGGACTCTCCATTAGGATAACAATTTATCTTTTTGTTTGTTTGTTTGTTAAGTGGTATGATTTCATCAAAGATTACACCACGCCTGACCTGTGGCTTGAGAAACCGTGACTGATGGTCATCTAAGCCGTTAAAATCACCCCGGGATCGCACCTGACCTGAGCCACACCAGCGCTTAACATGAATGAATTTTTTCCCACAGAGTTTTGAATCAGTGACCTTCACATCACATAGTGACTTAAAAGTACACCCATCACCGTCAAATCTACACCCCGTGGGCAAGATAAATGTTTATCTTGTATGTATTTTCTTTTTCCTTTTTCTTTTTAAATTAATATGAATTTATATTATTATGTATATCCACTAACGTTTTATATGTAAATGATTTTGAAAAAGTTATTTTAACTTAATTTTTAATATATTTTAAGTTATGCCCTTAGATCAAGTGCAATCACTTGTTTCGGGATTTGGGCTAAACATGTGATAGATGGAGACAGAGCGATGATGCATGGTGGGTTTAATTTACTTGTAGATGCTCAACGATAGGATGGTTATGTTGATGACATCAAGTGGGATAAAGGTTTAAGTCTTGCGGCTCGTAAGGGAACTAAAATGTGTTGGTACCAAAGGACCACTAATCTCCTAGCATGATGATATTAATACTCGAGAATTAACAACCACATTTGATAAGGTAATGGCATGTATTGAGCTGACAACGAAGATGATTGGGAAGGTTGGTTATATTTGGGATTGTTGTAGATAATCATAATCATAAGGTAGTTCCATTGGTCTTGAATGCCTTGTCTACCGATTGTTGGTTATTATTTCTCACCCTCTCGGTATTCTACGTCTTCCCATTACTAGTTAGTTGGTGACCGGAGGCAGTGTCTGCCTATCTCTCTTTAGGTTCTATGGATTCAAACTCCACTAGGTCCACCTTTTCTTAGTTTTATCTTCTTGTTGGTTATATATTTAAGATCACTACCCCCTTAGTTGTCTTTCATTGTGCACTTAAGTTTGAGTGTGGGGGGTTTATTGCAGCTTTAACACCCCTCCCACATCTACCAACTTTGACAATCTCTCCAGGGTAAACATGAGCTGAGTGTCACTATGATATGATCTGACCTCCAAGTTCCAGTTATGGAAGTGGGTCCAACTAGTCGATAACTTACACCCATCCCTCAGCGACTACAGACCACTCAAGAGCTTGCAAACCACCCTAGGTGATCAATTGTAACAACCTTGATTAAAAATCCATGTAAAAATAAATAAGACCAAGGTCATGGGACACGTATTCCATGCTGAATGGTGGGAAAAAAATCCTAGCAGGTGTTCATTTCGGTTATTATGGCTAAGAGGAAATTGGCAAAGGAAATGGTAAAGGTGCTGGAAAGGAAAAGAGGCATTAATTGGAATTTTATTTATGAAAATGATGGAGATTAGTAGAAAAGGAAGGTGAAAGATCATGTGTTGCATGTGAGGAGGAAATTAAAGGAAAATAATGGAAAATGAAGAAAATATAGGCCTCGTTGATAAAAAGGATTTTGAGGATCAATTCATCGACTTTTGTGAGTTCAGTTTTGGAGCGCTCTCTCTATTCTCTCTCTCTATCTCACGCTCTTAGATACTTAGAGTTTTCTTGGATCACTTTAGCATTGGATCAAGAAAAGAAAATAAGGAAAAGGGAAGCAAAGATAAAGCAAGGAAGAATAGGTTCAAGTGACTACAATGAGATTATTTGTAGGTATTGATTTGCATGTGTGATTTCCTTTCTAGATTTGACATTCATGGTTATGCATGTGTGTTCTTGGTTCTCTTGTTGTCGTTGGCATGGGTTTTTCTAGGTGTGACAATGTTTTTCAGCCTTGCCTTGCCATTTCCAGATAGCTATGGTGTGATGGGGTTCTCATGTTTTTGGTTGAGTTAGATTGTCAAATCGATTTGAAACTACGTGAGGTGGTCTCTGAAATAAAGAACACATGGCCTAGTGATCTATGAATCTGACCGTGGATTGCGGTAAAGCCTTGGCCTAGTAACCCCTGAACCAAACTGTGGGTTGCGGTAAAGCCATATTTTGTGTTACCTCGGTGGGCCTAGGAATCCTTGTCTGATGAATGCTAGGATATATGGTAAAGCCTAGAGGTGGGTGCCCTCGATTAGGTCTAGGAATCCTTGGCATGTGAATGGTAGGATATATGGTAAATCCTGGAGGGTGGGGTCTCGGTTAGGGCCTAGTGATCCAGTGTGGATTGGGTAAATCCTAGAGACTAGGAGACAGGAAAATTCCTCACAGTGTAGGTGGAGAAATATGGTGGAATCCATGCTTGTTTAGGGCCTAGTGATCCGGTGTGGATTATGGTAAATCTTGGTTCTATTGATGAGGGTGAGTTGGTTTAAACTCATTAAGCCTGGTTGATTTTGGTTATGATCCCACATTCATGCTTGGAATATGGCACAAGGGTGATTGGATGAAAGAAAGACTTGGTTCAACAAATCTATGGTTGGGTGGTATGTGGAAGTCCCAAACGTGGTTGGCTTATGCATTCATTAATAAGAGTTTCTTTTCCTTAGTATTTCATGTGTAAATGTACTGGTATATATGTGGATTCTATGGCTATTGTATCCTTATTATTTATGTTGTTTATATGATGGTTATGAGTATGTTTTATGACAATGATGATGTATGGCTCTCACTATGTTTTGATTTGTAAATGAATGAACAACGAATATATGACCTAATAGATGATAATGCATCTAATGTGATGAGGCACCAATGCTTCTTAGCGATTCTTAGATAAGTATGAGACCTCTATGCTCAGATCTGTTGTTATGACTTGTAGAATGCATATTTGCGACATGTTTGACGAAATTTTTATCATGGCTAGTAGGGGTCTAGTCAAGTCTTTATTCAAGTATTTGCTTCAGTATCATTGCTTCGATGTTAGTTTTTATTCCTGAAGGTTTCATGGAGTTCTGGGCAGTGGCCTGAGTCCTGGCCCTGAAAAAGTGGCACAAAATCCGTGGTCGCTGGCTCTGAACTAACTGAAAAAGACCCTAGTTGCTTGCATGCCCTTGCTGTGAGAGTGACTGAAGGGTCCCAGTAGCATGCATGCCCATGTCATGGGATCAACTAAGGATTTAGGTTAGTAAAATATCAAGTTGTCTCAGGGGTTGATCACATGGAAAGGTTGGTTGGCTCCTGGAGGTTCTGTAACATGTGTAGAATTTCAAATTGGTTGTGTAATGTCGGTTCCACTTCCTTATCTGTACATGGGGAGTTGAATTAGATCATAGTAGCCTTTCATCACATGTTTACCCCAATAGATTGGTTAACTTGGGTAAATGTGGGAGGAGGGCATTACAAAGTGGTATCACAACATGATTTCATTCTCTTTGGGTGGTTACAGAGTGGTATAAGAGCATGGTTCAACACTTGGAATGAATGGGTGGAATGCGTTTGTCATGCATACATGTAAGTTGCATATGTGTTATTTATGCTTGTGGTCTATGTGCTTGTTGTGTATTCATGGTGGTGGTCATTATTGCAGTTGTGTTGACATGCAGGAGTTGATGTTGTTGGGATGCATTTGTCATGAATGCATGTCGGTTGTATATGCATTTGTTATGCATGCCAATGTCTATATGTTGTTATGCATGCATTGTCATGGTTATGGTTATGCATGTATAGTAGGTCAAGCATGCATCATAGGGTCATTGTATGAAATTAGGTCATCATGATGTTGTTGCTATGTTATGATGTTAATGTGTTGGCTGAGATGGAGCAGGAGATGCAGATCACCAAAGCGAGGTGGCAACACTTGACGCCGGGATAGGAGCAGATCATCAAATAGGTATTGTATGTTTGGCATGTATGTGTGTTAGTTAATGGATTGTTAGATGCATTAGGGTTATCTACATGTTTTTCATTTTATTATTGTTGTGGTTACATGCATGATAGATGTTAGTTAATCAGTGTGGTCATATGTACATGCGTCATTTAGTCATGAAGGATAGCAACTTGTTGTTATATGCATTATGGTCATATGCATGATGGTTATGGTCATTGAAACTAAGATCTTGATGTTATATGTATCATGCTAATTTTGATTTTCCCATGTAGATGATCATGGTTATGAAATTCAAGTATGAGTTAATATATTATGATATTATGTCATACTAATCTAGACTGATGGCCATATATGATTGTTATGCATCAATGACAATTGTTTATGAGATTATGAGGTGAACTTGTTAGCTATTTATTGTTATGGATGTCATGACCTTATTTATGTTGAGTTGATGTGTTGTGAAGTTTTATCATGCTAAACTAACTTAATTGTGCAAACAATATAGCCTCCCCTGAGATACATTAAGGTATGAGTTTGCTTATGTCCTATACTTGGTGCTTGACTGTTTGATTATGTCATCTATTTGGTCTTTGAGTGTCTGGGGTTTATTACGTTGTCTATCTGTTGCTTGAATGTATGATTAATTGCTTGATATGAGTATGTGTCTATAAGATTGCACGAAGAAATGATCTTGTTTTAAGATGATCGTGCTAACATAATATGTGTTGAGACAACTGATATGTACTTAAGTGTAATTGGTTGCTAGTTGTCGTATTAGGACTAATGACTGTGACTTGACTATTGTTTATGATATGGTTGTTAGCATTGGAAAGGGTTGATTTCAAATTAATAGATATGATGTCTTGATATTTGGAACATGTGACTAGCATATGTGAGTAGTTGTAGGGAAACCTACTTGGTATTAGCATGACAAGGTAATATTTGATTTGCTTATATAATTAAAAGTTGGGTGATGTGATATCGCATAATAAAGACTCAATTGTAGCAAGGTAAATGGTCAAAGAAAGGAATTGGGTAAGAATTCCTTTGGATTTGTTTGGAAACCTTAATTCCAAATGAATAATTGCTTTGCATACATGAAGTCTTCTTAACCTTGATTTTGTTCGACATTATGTGGATATATGCTGTATTCATGAACATGTATATTAGCTAGTTTCTAGTTATAGCTAGGTCCTTCAAGGGAATTGGAGTCCCTTGAGAGATGGTATGGATGTGTTCGATTACAGGTTAGTGTGCTTGGCATAAAAAGGTAAGATAACTAGTATATTGTTATATTTGTTTATGCATTGACAATTATGTGTTTATGGCAGCATGATATAGGGAATTGCATGGAAAGGATACTTCCATGAAATATTGAAGAAGGTTCAGGTTGATATTTCCCTTGGAAGCATTGGGAACCCATGGGGATTAATTCATGGTGTTTGTTGAGAGTCTCGTGCTTTTGGTATTTTGTGATTTATTTACGCCTAACTTGTGGTCTTGATTGCATCTAGTGCATGATCATGCCACTTTGTTTGTGGTGTTGTAGTGTTACTGGTTTTCATGGTTTTATTATTGTTTGTCTCTTTGTCTTGCCTTTTATGTCTTGAGGGTCTTGGGAATTGGTTGGAAGAGGAATTTAATGGAACTCAGGGAGAGCTGTGTGATACTCGACATGTAATGTAAGGCCCAGATTAAGCTCGGTGCATGTATAAAGGTAGTTGAAGGCAAGCGTATGACAACTAGTTGAGTTGGTTGGGTTTATTGGGGTAAATGGACGAAGGCAGAGCAATCATGAGAAAGTAGTATAGAAAGGTAAAGTAAATGGATTTGAGGTGTCAGATGCCTTGGCTATGTTGGGAACCGTTGTTCTTAATGTTGTGCATGTTGTGAACAGATAAAGGGAGTTATCTTAACCTTTCCCTTATGCTATTTTGTAATTATGTTGTGATCATGATTATGTTGATGTCTATATATGTGTACATGCATGTATGTATGTGTGCTTTGTCTGACAGGGTCATCATGGATCATGATAGTTTAATGTTAATGTTGATATGTATATATGTATGTACGTATGTCATTTTATGCTAATGATTATAATGTATCTATGTCATTGTCTGACAGGTTTGTCAGGGATCATTATGTGGAGGAATGATTGCTTATGCAGGTGAAGGGCATGAAAGAGGTTCTTGGTCTTATGGGGAATCAGGTGGGAAGAGTAGCCTTGGAAAATTTATGAGGTTAGTATCATGTGGATTTGAGTTGATATTATGTGTTTATACTATGCCTATGTGTATGTTATGGACAAGTAACACTGAGATGAAAACAACGTGATCCGCGACATGCTAGGATAAGCATGAATGGCAAAGAAACACTGGAAGCAAGGTTGCTTGGTAGAGATAATGTGGTTTTGGATGTGCATTGCTACTATTGTGTATATGTTGTGCATATTGTACATTCAGTGATTGTACCTATGGTGTTGAGTTCTTGTTGTATATATGGTGTTGTGTGCATATTGTATATGCAGTCCTGGGTATAGATGGTGCTATGCACATGATGGATATGCAGTGTTGTGTGCATATGGTGTTGTGCACATGTTGGATATGCAGTGCTATGTACATGTTGTATATGAAGTGCTATGTACATATGGTGTTGTGTGCATGTTGTACATGTGGTGTTATGCACATATGGTGTTGTGTGCATGTGGTGCTGCGTGCATGTGGTGATGTTTACATGTTGTACATGTGGTTATGTGTGCATGTGGTGTTGTGTACATGTTGTGCATGTGGCGATGTGTACATGTGGTGTCATATACATGTCGTGCATGTGGTGTTGTGTATGTATGGTATTGTGTATACATTGTATGGGTGGTGCAGTGTACATGTGGTGTTGTGTACACGTTATTCAGGTGGTGCCACATACATGTGGTGTTGTACACACTTTGTTCAGGTGGTGCTGTGTACATGTGGTACTGTGTACATGTTGTACATATGGTACTAGTGTACATGTGGTATTGTGTCCATGTCGTACATGTTGTATTGAGAGCATGTGGTATTGTGTATGTGCATTGTGTAGTCGTGGTACCATTGTGTATTCGTTTTTTTGTACTTTGTGTATATATATGTAATGTGTTTGTGTTGTACATTGGGTGCGGGTGTATGTGTTGTGTTTTACACCGGGTGTAGGTTTATATGTTGTATGTCAGGTGTAGGTGCATGTATTGTATGGTGTTGTACGACATGTGTGGATGTATGTGTTGTGATGTACACTGTGTGTATGTGTACATGATTGAAGCGAAGCAAAGGCATTGGGTGCTTGCCGGGTGTGGCAACCGATCCTCTGTGTGTACAAAAGAACAAAGGTAGAAGCAAAGGACTGGTTGAAGGATAAGTATCCGTATTTTATTTTAGTTTTATTATGCATGTGACCTATGATTATGAATTATGATGGTTACATGTGATTTATGATTATGGATTATGATGATTTCATGCAACTCATGATTTTAATTTATGATGGTTGTGTTTTGAGCTAACCAAAAGTGATGTGTTATACATGATGGTTTGATCAAACAACTAGTTTGACTTGTTGTGACATGAAGTAAATATCATGGCAATTGTACCTTATTGATGAGCTACCAATGAGGTATGATTTGAAGTTGTTTCAATTTATTTTAATCTAATGGAAATTATGTGCTTGGTACAGGAAAGCATGAAATGCCTGATCGGGTGGTTGAAATTGACTGCAAGAGTTAGTAGCAACATCAAAAGGAATTGGAAAATGCAACAATATGTTGGTAAAGCAATTCAAGAGCAGGGCCATTGTGGGACAATGGTATCCAATAGTGTCCACTGATTTCCATGAGCATGCTATGACTGATATGATGGTTTTGAGGCAGGATATTCCTTGGTTTTTGGACCTTCCGAGTTGAGGAAACCTTGTCAAGGGATGGGTCACCCAAGGGATTGTGTACCAGAGAAGGGGATGCCCGTAGAGCTTGGAAGGAGTGTGACTGCACATAAGGGGGTGATCGGATTTCCCGAGGGGTTGTGTAGCAGAGAAGGGAAGGTCAGGGAATGTATTTTTTTTGGTCATTAGCATTTCCAGATGGGATCAGATGCACATTGGGAGTGCGCCTTGGAACAATGAGTCTGTAACTGTTCATTGAGAGGAAAAGTAGCATAAGATTGTGGTGCTAGACCTTGGATGAAAATTTGACTTTAGCAGTGGATTCTGGACTTCCTAGGAAGGAGGTGAACCCTGGTATTACTTTGAGGATGGAGGTGTGAGCCTTTGATTCCATTGTTGCGGATGCAGGTATCATATCCTTTTATTTGCTGGTTGAACAAATGTGCATATGTGTATATTATTGTAAATATTGTATCAAGCTGGATTTATAAATCTCCATAAACAATATGACTATTTGATGGTTGAAGCAAATGTGTATGATTGTATATGTGCTTATTATTGTAAATATTGTAATGAGATGTGTTATAAAGCTCTAGAAAACGGTATGATTGTCATTTTTTCAGCAGTGGTCATTATAAATATTGCAACGAGCTATGTTATAAAGTTCCATGGGTAGTATGTTTTGATTGCAGTAGTCTTGTTGGTTGTAGGTGTCATTGAGCACCGAGGATGGTGTTACGCCAAGGGGGAAGGTTTTGTAACAACCATGGTTAAAAATCCATGTAAAAATAAATAATACCAAGGTCATTGGACACCTATTCCACGCTGAATGGTGGGAAAAAAATCCTAGCAAGTGTTCATTTCGTTTTTTATGGCTAAGATGAAATTGGAAAAGGCAATGGAAAAGGCTTTGGAAAGGCAAAGTGGTATTATTGGAATTTTATTTATGAAAATAATGTAAATTCAGAGAAAAGGAAGGTGAAAGGTCACAGGTTGCATGTGAGGAGGAAATTGAAGGAAATAGTGGAAAATGAAGAAAATATAGGCCTCATTGATAAAAAGGCTTTTGAGGATCAGTTCATGGACTTTTGTGAGTTTAGTTTTGGAGATCTCTCTCTATTATCTGTCTCTCACACTCTTGGATACTTAGAGTTTTCTTGGAGCACTTCAACATTGGATCAAGAAAAGAAAAGAAGGAAAAGGGAAGAAAAGATCAAGCAAGGAAGAGCATGTTCAAGCAACTAGAACGAGATTATTTGGAGATATCGATTTGCATGTGTAATTTCCTTGCCAGATTTGGAATGCATGGTTATGCATGTGTGTTCTTGGTTCTCTTGTTGTCATTGACATGGGTTTTGCTGGGTGTGAAACTGTTTTTTAGCATTGCTTTGCCATTTTTAGATAACCATGGTGTGATGGGGTTCTCATGTTTTTGGTTGAGCTGGACTGTTGGATGGATTCAAAACTGAGTGAGGTGGTATCTGAAAGAAAGAACACATGGCCTAGTGATCCCTGAATCAAACTATGGATTGCAGTAAAGCCTTCATCTCGTAAGCGCTGAACCGGATTGTGTGTTGCAGTAAAGCTAAACTTTGTGTTACCTCGGTGCGCCTAGGAATCCTCGACTGGTGAATGGTGAGATATACGGTGAATCTTAAAGGTGGCTGCCCTTAGTTAGGCCTAGGAATCCTTGGATGGTGAATGATAGGATATAAGATAAAGCCTGGAGGGTGGGGTATTAGTTAGGGTCTAGTGATCTAGTGTGGATTGCGGTAAAGCCTAGAGACTAAGAGACAACCAAATTCGTCACAGTGATGGCATCCATGCTTGTTTAGGGCCTAGTGACCCAATGTGGATTGCCATAAAGCCTGGTTCTATTGATGAGGTTGAGGTGGTTTAGCCTCTGGAAGCCCTGGTTGATTTTGGTTATGAGTCCCACATTCATGCTTGGAATATGGCATAGGGGTGATTGGATGAAAGAAAGATTTGGTTCAGCCAATATATGGTCCGGTGGTATGTGGAAGTCCCAAACCTAGTTGGATTATGCATTCATTAATAAGAGTTTCTTCTCCTTGGTATTTCATGTGTAAATGTACTAGTTTATATGTGGATTCTATGGCTGTTGTATCCTTATTATTTATGTTTTTATATGCTGGTTATGATTATGTTTTATGATAGTGATGATGCATGGCTCTCATCATGTTTTAATTTGTAAATGAATGAACAATGAACATATGACCTAATAGATGATAATGCAACTAATGTGATAAGACATCAATTCTTCTTAGCGATTCTCAAATAAGTATGAGATCCTATGCGCAGATATGTTGTTATGACCTGTAGAATGCATATTTGTGACATGTTTGTCGAAATTCCTATCATGGCTAGTAGGGGTCCATTCAAGTCTTTGTTCAAGTATTTTCTTTAGTATCATTTTTTCGATGTTACTTTTCATTCCTGAAGGTTTCATGGAGCTCTGAGCAGTGGCCTAAGTCTCGGCCTTGAAAAAGTGGCACAAAATCTGGGGTCGCTGGCTCTGAACTAGCTGAAAAAGACCCCAGTCTCTTGCATGCCCTTCATTGGAGGGTCCCAGTTGCATGCATGCCCATGTCATGGGAGCGACTGAGGCTCTAGGTCAGTGAAATGTCAAGTTGTCTTAGGGGTTGATTTCCTGGAAAGGTTGGTTGGCTCCTGGAGGTTCTGTAAAATGTATATAAGTTCAAATTGGCTGTGTTTTGTCAGTTCCACTTCCTTAACTGTACATGGGGAGTTGAATCAGATCATAGTAGCCTCTCATCACATATTTAACCTAGCGAACTAGTTAAGTTGGGTAAATGTGGGAGGAGGGTGTTACATCAATGCCTTAGTTGAAACTCTCTTTCATAAGAGAAACTACCCAACCACAACCATAAAACTGCATGCATGCAGTTGGGAGGCTATAACCACACACATATGTAGGAAATTAAAGGGTAAGTTCCTCAGATAAAACACCAAAGGACATCGCTCACAAACAGATCACAGATCAATACACTAGTATTGTTGACGTGGTTAAAACCCTCAAAGAGGGAAATAGTCCACGGCCTGAGCCAACGTGGCCACTTCAGGAAATTTATTAATAAAAGAATGAAAATTTACATAAGCTTCTCTCATGAACAGTTACCCTACAAATGACCCTCCATGCTCTTTAAATATAGATCATGAACCAATCGGGTGCTAAGCCACAGATCAAGTGTTGGTAATACCGAGGAGAGAATGAACCGTCAGATCACTACATATCGTGACCGTTGGATTGTAAGTTACAAAAGTACATGGTAAAGAAACACATTTTACCTAACTCTACACTAGACCAAGTTATACATAACTATTTCCTATGTGTTAGAATATCCTAACATCCCCCCTTAAGAACAACTTGGGATAGGATTGAAGGAAGTACAAATATGACACAATAGGAGAAGGAAGGAGGCATTAGAACCTATCCCCCCTTAGTGACAACTTTGTGAACTCCAACCATAAATCGAAGTTTAGTAACCTTCGCCTCTATGAGAGCCTTTGTAAAGATGTCTGTAACTTGTCATCTATTGAACAATATTGCACTTCAAGAACATGGTCGTGAATGAGCTTTCTGATGAAGTGCATGTGCAATTGAATGTGTTTGCTGCACTGATGTTGGACTGGATCTTTGCATAGTTGAATGGCACTTTGATTATCACACCAAAGTGTAGTCGGACGCTGCTGCTAAAAGCCAAACTCTGACAGGATCTGATGAAGCCACAGGGCTTCCTTACTAGCTTCTATGACACCACGATACTTTGCTTCTGCTGAAGAAAGAGAAATGGCACTTTGTTTCTTGCAAGCCCATGTAATAGGTCTTGAACCAAGAGTGAAC